>JAAAWM010011725.1:0-99418 GCA_036873465.1 Thinopyrum obtusiflorum | reverse complement strand
CTTTGGTGCTAAGGAGGCAAGCGCAGGTGAGGAGTACCGAGGCCTCAGGCAAAGGTTTCCATATCGGTGCAACGAGACCAAGACCAGCAGGACGGCAAGACGGGGGTCATCGTGGAGCCAAAGTCGGCGTCACCACCAGAGCCTTTGGCAGGCGAAGACCACCTATAGTCAGGATAGCTTGTACTAGCTGTCCCCTTTCAAATTGGCCATTGTTGGCTCCCTTCCCGCTCAATATTTGGGAAGAGGACCAGGGCCTCTATAAATAGGGATAGCCACCACAGTAGGAGATATCACATGGGAGACTAGATCCAACCCATCCTCACACCCACCAAGCACAAGAACACCTCACCTCAGGAGGCTGTTCTTCCCCTTGTACTGTTCATCCTCAGCCCGAGAGGCAATCCACCATACCACACTGGAGTAGGGTATTACACCACAACGGTGGCCCGAACTAGTATAAATCTTGTGTCTCTTGTGTTGCGAGTTCATCGAGCTAGGCTTGGAGATTCTGGTGAGGCTGAGGGCGTGATTTGGTAGGGGGAGATCTTCGTGCGCACCCCAGTGTTCGAACCTTGAGGGTTTTGCCGGAACCCGAGATCCGACAAAGAAGAAGAAGAAGACTAGAACAAGAATAGAAGAACAAGACTATAAGAACAAGAAGAAGAAGAAGAAGAAGAAGAAGACTAGAAGAAGAAAGAAGAAGAAGAGAACACTAGAAGAAGAAGAAGAAGAATCTTCTTCTTCTTCTTCTTCTTCTCTCTTCTTTCTTCTTCTCTTCTATCTTTTTATCCCTTTCCGCCTCATTCTCATTCTTGTTCTTTTATTCTTTCTTTTTCTTCTCTTCTTCTATTCTTTCTTTTTCTTCTCTTTGTTGTTTTTCTTCTCGTTATTCCTTATTTGTGTCATTTTAGAGCTAACATAGGTAATTATGCCATTTTTGGCCAACTAAGCTTCTTAAGTCAATTTGGAGAAAAATAAGGTAAGCATAGGTCATTTTTGTGCTAACCTAGGTGATGATGCCATTTTTTAGCCAGCTTACGTAAGTATAGGTCGTTTTTATCTAACTTAGGTAATTATGCCACTTAGGAGGAAAATAAGGTAAATATGCATCTGTTAAGCAAAACAGTAGAGAAAACTTACCCTCCTCACAACAAATGCGATGAAGATCGCAACTAAGGTAACAATTGATCCAACGACATAATGATACCAAGCATCATTATCAATGGCATATTTTCTAATCTTCTTAATCTTCAAGCGCATTGCATCCATCTTCAAGCGCATTGCATTCATCTTCATCGTGTGATCATCGACGATATCGGCAACATACAACTCCAATTTCATCTTCTCTTCTTCAATTCTTTTAATTTTTTCTTTCAAATACTCATTTTCTTTTTCAACTAAATTTAACTTCTCGACAAGAGGGTCGATTGCAATTTCCGGTTCACATACCTCCTAGATAAAAATTATCTCTATGTCAACTTGATGGCCATAATTGTCATAAATGCGAAATGCAACAAATGGTTATAAAAGAGAATTTACCACATCCGAATCATAAAGCAGGCGAGGGCCGACGGGGACGAATATCAAGACCATGGCACTATGTATAACAAACAATCATACAAAGTAAGAAAATTATACAATTAACTATATAAATCATACAATCATACAAGTAACTATATAAATCAAGTACAACATAAAAAATTGAATACCTAATAATAATCTGGATCGTCGGGTTCAATAAATGCTCCAGGATCAATAAATGCATGATCATCATCACTATCATGAATGAAGTGCTCATCGGGTTCAGCGGCATCAACATGTGGAAGGCCACCTTTACGTAAATGGTCAAGCATTGACAAGTCATCCGTAGCAGTAACCTCTTCTTGTTCAGGCTCTTCTTATTCCGGCTCAGGGGTGAAGTCGGGTTCACTGTCACTGTCTACTTCAATGTTTTGGTGTGAAGTAGAGCGTTTCTTGAAGCGTTTTTTGGAAACACGTGTTTCTTGGAAGAATTCACCTTCATATGTGTCTTGGTTAATGTGAGGTTCATAATACTCTTACGGAGGTGGTCTAACACGTGGCGGCACTTCATAAATGACATCCCAACCATTCAGATTTGGATCAGTTTGGCAGGCCCACGGTAGATAGAAAACTTGGGTCGCCTGTTGAGCCGTAATATAGACATCGGGAACATCTAAATGGGTGCTTTGTTTGATTTCAATTAGCCCTATATGTTCATGAGTCCTTCTAGCCTCCTTCGGCTAGAACTAGTAACATTTGAAGACTACGACATTCGGTGCGTTTTAACCATAGAATAGAAGTTCATAAATGGCTTCAACTCTCCCATAATACTCGATACCTCCATCGCCGATAGTAGAGACACAACAATTTGTAGACTTTTGGTCGGCCATAGATAGCTCTTTGCCGTAGGTACGAAAGCGATACTCATTGATGTCGTATTTGTCAAATGAACGGACCTTAAAGTCAAAGCCATTAGCGACTTGTCTCAATTCGGCGTCCATAGACTCTGAATTAGCCTACAAGTTAAATACGAAAGGATTGTTGCATTAGCAACAAATTAGACGAAGAAATGAGAATGGTCTAATGGAAATTACCATTTGTTTGAACCAAGAGATGAAACCGGGAAAGCAGGGTCCTTGCTTTGCCAGAAGCTCATACTCTTCAATGCATTCCTTTTGGATCACCGCTCCATCCAAGAATTTGGTGACGTATCGGTTGTATCAAAAAATATCCGGGAATAAGAGCAGTTCAAAGGAATTAGAAGTTGCGAAACAATGTACGCGAAAACTTACTCGATGTACGGCCGCACCTCTGTTAGGTTGGTGAATATATACAATGAAATGGTCCGCCATTCTTCGACATCCAATGATATTGGTTTCAAAGCACCGGCTGGTGCGAGATTCCCTTTGAATAGGCTAAGGTTGGCCCTATGGTCGTCAGCATTGTACCGAGGCTTCGTATTATGCAAATGATGATTTTTGGCTTCGTAGTGTGCGGTCATGAAGTTTGCCGCCTCCTCAGTAATGAATGCCTTGGCCATCAATGCTTCAATTCGAAGTTTATTTTTACATTTTGCTCGAAGCGATGTCTGCATCCTCTAAGTTGCGTAGCACCAACGATTTTGCACGCCCCCCCCCCCAATCTTGCCTCGGCCGGGAGATGCAAAATCAAGTGTTGCATTGGATTAAAGAAGCCCGGCGGTAAGATCTTCTCTAACTTGCAGATCAACTCCGACGCCAACTCTTCCATTTCTTTTATCATAGCAGGTGATAGATCTTTCGCACAAAGAACACGGAAGAAATAGCTCAGCTCTGCCAGTTCTAGCCATTCATCCTCAGGGATGAAGCGACGCAACATCACCGGCATTACCCGCTCAATCCATATGTGCCAATCATGACTCTTGAGACCAAATATTTTCAATTTGTCAAGACTCGCCCACCCCTTTAGATTCGCTGCATAACCATCGAGGAACATCAATTCCATTTTCACCCACAAGATAATTTCCCTCATAGCTGGCCTTCCAAGATTGAACCATGCCTTTGGCTTCGTCCAGTTCTGCTTTCCTTTCAGTTCTTTCATGTTTTGTAACGGTCTATCACATAGCGCCTCCTGATCGACTCTAGCCTTACTATTATCCTTTGACTTCCCATCTATGTCAAACAATGTACCAAAAAGTGCCTCGGCGATATTCTTTTCAGTGTGCATCACATCGATGTTGTGTGGACAAAGGAGGTCTTTGAAGTAAGGCAGATCCCACAAGCATGTCTTGTGAGTCCAGGCGTGTTTTGAATTATACCCCTTGAAATACCCTAGACGCTCTGGATCTGGCTCGAGAGCGTTTAACTGATCCATGGTCTCTTGGCCTGTCAACGGAGGTGGTGCAGAGTTTTTGACAACTCTACCTTTCATGAAGTTCTTCTTATCTTTGCTGAACTTATGGCGAGGATCCAGGAACTGTCTATGCAAGTCGAAGCAAGAAAACTTGGGACCCACCTGCAGCCAACAAAACTCATGAACTGCCTTGCATGTGGGGCACGGGAACCTTCCATGCACACACCATCCAACGAATAGCGCATACGCCTGCAAGTCAAGCGTCGAGTACATGTATCAGACACGCATTATGAAGTTCTGTTTGTTAAAGGTGTCTTATGTCTTGAACCCATTATCCCAAGCTTCTTGCAATTCGTCCTTAAGCGACTGCATGTACACATTCATATTCTTCCCCGGATAGTTCAGCACTGGAATTATCAACGTCAGAGAAATGTTCTTTCTTTGCATAATCTGTCTAGGGGGAGATTGAGTGGAAAGACAAATACGGGCCAACAACTGTATTGGGTTGCCGTCAGACCAAACACACTGAACCCATCCGTGATGATGCCGACTCGAGCATGCCTTGGATCTGCCGCTTTTTCCGCATATAATGCATCGAAGCGCTTCCACGCTTCACCATCCGATGTGAGTACCATCATCAGATTCCCATCTGCATCTAGTTCGGTTCTTTAGCCCTCTTTGTGCCATGTCATCTGTCTGGCCGTCTCTTCGACCATCAAAAGGCATTGAAGTCTTGGTACGATTGGCACATACCGTAGAACATTAACCGGGATTTTGGTCTGTGTCTTCTCACCCATACCATTGTCTACCACAATATACCTAGAAGACTTGCAAATGGGACAATAGTTCAAGTCCGCATACTCAAGCCTAAATAAGGCACATCCTTTCTCACAGGCATGTACCTTCTCATAGGGCATATTAAGAGCATGGAGGATTTTGTCTGACTGGTACAGGTTTGCAGGCAGTACATGGCCTTTGGGTAGAAAGCGTCCAAATACTGTCATCATCACGTCGTAGCATTCTCTGCCCAAGTTGAATTGAGCCTTCAGAGCCATTATTTGTGAGATGGCATCCAGCTGACAAAGCTCAGTGTGCTCGTGAAGAGGATGTTTTGAAGACTCCAACATTTCATTGAAGGCCTTTGCAGATTCCTCCATCTCTTCATCTAAATCCCAAGCATCATCAAAGTTTTGCACCATGTCGTCCATCCCGGTACCATGCTCGTCACTGCGACGACGTCCACCTCAGCTCTAGCACGTTGGCAGACTCACCATGAAATGTCCACACCGTATAACCGGGCGTAAAACCACTCTTTTGTAGGTGTTTTCCCATTTTATCCTGTGTCCTCTTTTCCCAATTCTTGCACCGGACATAGGGGCACCAGTTTTTCCTCTGGCCATTTGCAAATGCGGCTTTCACAAACCCCTTGGTTTTTGTTTACAATTTATTGGTAATCTCTTTCTGACTAGTGCGACCGTTGTACATCCACGCACGATCACTCATTTTGCTTAGCTACTGGACAAACAAGAAATATATATAATCCAGCATGTATATTCATCAGTTCATCTAGTTTGTCAATTTTATTACGTCCATGCAACCTACACTCCAATAGGTAAAGATAGGTCCTAATCCCACCCGAGTATGTGTAGATTGAGTACGTTCTCCATGCTCTACCCCATTCCGAGACAAAATTTTGGCAGCACCTCCTCGCTAATCTCCTGATACATGTCTCGGCAAAAAGCCGAGAGAATGTGCATTCGGAGAACAACAGGGGTGCACTAACAAAATTTTGTCTCGGAATGGGGTAGAGCATGGAGAACATACACAATCTACACATACTTTGGCTGTCCATGGAAATCGCTGGACAATCCGAATGAGTTACAGTGATAAATATGCAACTGAATGAATATTTATTGATGTAACCCTTTCGTACGGGAGACGCATACTGGTTACGCGACTGTAGTTACCTAGCTAGTCTCATCGGCACGAAGGCCGGAACTAAGGAAATAATAAGGGGGAGGAGGAGATGTCATTTGTGCTCACCCACGATCGCAGGGGCGGAGCTCGTCGAACACCAGACCCTCACAGCGACGAAACAAGTGCAGATTGAAATCGAAAGATGAGTAACATAGCATTATTGTTTTTGCCATCAACCTAACAAAAATTAAACTAAACTAACACCGGTACACGTCTGTGCTTTACAAACGGTTTTTAACCCCTTTCCACGACGGAATTCGGAACCGTCGCCTAGTGAGTGACGGCGATAGGGGGTCCTTCCCGCACGACCCAGAAACTGTCGGGGATAGGGACCCTACAGTTCTCCTACTCGTTTGTGCTTGCATTGCCATCACAGTCGGTATTCTATGGTGCTACGTTTACAATGCGTGGCCCATCACAAACAGTTCACTATTATAGAATGTGTATGATAAGCATACAATCACACACATTCGCTTTTCCCAAACTGTATGCGATAACTAATTAAGAAGATTAGTTAATCGTCGTACGAGTGTCCGACAGGATTACGGAACGTTGGACTGTCGTAACATCATTGTACACGACAACTATCGCACACGCTATTCTGTGGTGCAACGTTTATGATGCATACTTCATCAGAAACAGTTCATGGTTGGCAATCATGTACGATAAGGCAACTAACACAAACGTTTAGTTTGCCCGCACCATTTGTGATATTGTCTGACATCGCACACGCTTTGCAAATGGCAACTGTGTGCATGCTTGCACACGTTTCCTCTTTGTGAACCGTCTCGGATTATGGGGTATATCGCAAACATTTGTGTTTTACCAACCGTGTGTGCGGTAACGACCTGGAGAGCGTAATTTCACCATAATTTAATTGCTGCTATTTCAAATTGTACCGGATTTGAATTTGAATTTGAATGTATGCTATAGCTTTATTCATATCCATCAGGTTCAAACAACCAATGCATTATTCGATTCATAGGTACATATGTTCAAGAATTACATAAGAACCAAATAAAGAATGACGAACCACAGTTGTATACTTGTACTATTAAAGATGGTAAATAAGGAGGCGAAATACATTCTGGTTGTTGAACAAGGTGAAGCGGAATGCCCATATTGTGCCCTCCTCCATGCCGAAGGCACGCCCGACTCTGGTCCAACCCCTTGTGATGGCCGACCGCCCATCCTTCACGGTCTTCATGAAAACGTCTATATAATAATCGATTTCTGGTGGAAATACTTTAACCTTTGCATGCCCACCAATCATGTAGTTTGAGAGGTAATCTTGAGTAAATTGCTTTGGCAACCACTGCAAAGGAAAAAGATCCAGACATTGTCATCTAACACAACTCATTATGGGCGGTAAAAAGAAGGCTGCAGAGTTCTTACTTACTCTTTTATATACTAAGGAAAAAGATCCAGACATTGGCAACCAATGACATATGTACCTAAAAGCACCAAGTTAATATTAGAAACTAAAGAACAATTTCACAATGATGTAGTACAACACTCTTTTATAATATCTTATAACATCCAATATACTCACATATTAGATGAATTAACATCTTATATTATGGGCCGGAAGGAGTTTATTGCATTCTCACAAATTATCGGCTGATTAACTGCTGCTGTATCCATGGGTTACAGTTAGTTTGAGCTAGTTTGGGCTCAAATAGCCCTAAAGTATATCTAAACATGAGGGCTAGTTTGAGCTAGTTGCATCTATAACCCACCCAAAAAAACTATCCAACCCAAGAGGTGCTAATTGGAGCTAGTTCCCCTAGTGTATTTATTCTCAATCTAACCCTGCCATCCAAACAACTCTTTGGATGGAGTTAGTTCAGGGTTAGTCATGAGCTAGAAACTAACTCTAACCTCTAGCTAAGTTGAGTATCCAAACATGGCTGTGTTGTTGTTGTTGTTGTTGCTGCTGCTACTGCTCTTCTACGAATATTTAGACATCATCAGAACATTAATGTAACACTCTTCCTTGTTGCTATGTAGCCTAGGATTGCATATTTAGACATTATGTAAAGTGCATGTTGCTATGTAGCCTCAGACATATTACATATGGCCCTAGTTAACCTAATGATAAATGGGTTGCAGATATATTCAGTTAAAAGTCTGATTCACCGATTAGTCCCTTATCAGCCCCCGGCCTATATGGTACCAGCTACCGATATCCTGAATAGTGAGCATATATAAGCCATGGGATGAAACTAACCTCCATAGAAAACAGCATTCGTTCCCAAAATTGTCCTATGTAGGTACATCAAGAAGCATGTTAAGCACAACAGGCTAAACATCAACCAAAATTATCCATGGCAGACAAAATAATCTCCAAAAGATAGCTTCAGTGTGCAGGTTTAAGCATGCTAGTAAAGCAAAACAAGTGGAAAGGTGTGTTAACTGCAACAGGCCTAACATTTAACAACAAGCAAACATAGTCATTCAAACTAGTATTGTGCCGGTCTAAGTACACAAGTTATTGTTAAATAAAAATGGAAAGGCGTGTTAACAACAAGATGCAACAACCAAATGTAGTCACTCATAGTGGTATTGTTGAAACTGGTACTGATGAAATTGAACTGCACAGTTCATACTTGCACATATACAACATCACGTTGTGAATAACTGGAATAAACAAGGCATACTACGAACAACCAAAGATAGCATTTGAAACTGGACATATGCTAACTACAAACAACCAAAATATCAAAAGAACTTTAAAAGAGGCATATGCTAGCTATAACAGGCTTAACAACAAGCAAATATATGCATTCCTATCGGTATGTTTAAAACTGGATTGATGAAATGTACTGCACAGTAAATAATTGCACATATAGAGCATCACATTGTGAACAACTGAAAATAAACAAGGCATACTGCAAACAACCAGATATAGCAATTAAAACTGGACATATTCTCACTACACTACAAAAGGGACTTGACAAAACAAATCATTGGTTTCCCCCTGTGACGAGGAACGGCAAAACAAATCATGGGTTTCCTCACTTGTCACAGATGGGCTCGTTCCCGTGGGAAGAGCACGGACCCTGGATGCGCTCCATGTTGTCGCAGATGGGCTCCTTCCCCTTGGAAGAGCATAGCTGTAGGGTGCCCTCCCTGATGTCGCATACGGGCGCTTTCCCCTTGTAAGAGGAGATGGGCTCTTTCCCCTTGGAAGAGCCAGAGAGGGTTCCCTCCTCGTGGTCGCCGTCGATGAGGTCTGACTTGGAAGCTGTGGATCCCAAGCCAGCGTTGCAGAACGTGTCCTTCAGAAATGACAAAAGGGGCTCGATGGCGATGTAGGATGGCAAATTATTGGGAGCGAACCAGAGGAGATCAGCAGCGGGGCCATGGATGATATCGACGGCGGTTGAACCCGAGGGGTTAGGGTGGGCCACTTAACCTGTGACATAGCCCGCCTCAGGCCGTCGCTGTCGATGACCTCGATGTCATAGCCGGAGGCCGAGACATGCCTGCATACTCTAGCCCGCTGCTTGAGTGCCTGCCGCCAGTAATGGTCGTCAGCTTCCTCGGCGACGTCGGCAAAGAGACAACAATACACCTCTTTCGGGCCAGTCGCTCCTCGAGCTCCACGGGAAGTGTAGCTGGGCTTAGGCTGCGACACTCTGGAGTGGGGGATGGGGATGGGGATGGGGATCTGTGGGAAAGGGGGCGTTTGGCAGGCGTCATATAAGAAACTCAGGGCGGCCTGGGTATGGAGATCGGTGGGTAAGTTGCACGGGCAAACCGGCAGATGTTGACAATGGAGGCCTTGCGGTGGTGGAGGTGGAGGGGACCTTGCTTGGGGACCTTGATAGGGTTTCGAGCGAGGGAGGGGGTGTGTGTGTGCGCGCACGCCTGAGGAGGTTTTGGTGTGTGTGTGTGTCCCCCCCCCCCCCCCTGTGTGTGGAGGGGGGGCGGGGGTGTGTTTGAGGAAATGACGCGGGTACTGAAAATTTTACTATGCGGGAGTCAAACGCGGGAGTGAAATGCCGGGGCTATTGAAATTTTTTATGATGGTGCATCGCACATGGTCCGGAGATAACAACCGTGTGTTATGAAATAGAAAAACCCTCGAGGCAGGCAGATATTTTCGAGGGATGCAGGCAGGATTGGGAACAAGAAACATCACACACGGTCGAAGCACAATAACCATGTGTTATCAAACAGAAAAAAGCTACAGGCGGGTAGATATTTTTGAGAGGGGAATCCTCGTGGAGCCCAATGCACACGGTTAGTTTGAGTGAACCTTATCTGTTGCGTCATCTGACTTGTCTAATGTTCATAAATTTGGTGAAAAATGACGCGGGAGAGGGTCAGAACACGAACAAACTTGCATGTGGACCAAATTTATGTATGAAAAGGGTGGTTTGATTTTCAAATACCAAATGCAACTTCGATGTGGCACCTATCTCGCAAAGCGCATGGTATTGCTTGCCCCCACCCCCCTCGTGTCGGCATGATGGGAATCCTAATCTATGAATGCATGCCCCCTCCCCCCAAACCGAGGTTCACCAAGCAAAGTGCGAACTAGCTAGTAGCCCCCCTCGTGTCGGCACGAAGGGAATCCTAAGCTATGAATGCATGCCCGCCCAACCGAGGTTCACCTAGCAATGTGCGAAGTATCTAGCAGCCCCCCTCCCTCGTGTCGGCATGAAGGGAATCCTAATCTATGAATGCATGCCCCCGCAACCGAGGTTCACCTAGCAAAATGCGAAGTAGCTAGCAGCCCCCCTCGTGTCATCACGAAGGGAATCCTAAGCTATGAATGCATGCCCCCCCAACCGAGGTTCACTTAGCAAAGTGCGAAGTAGCTAGCAGGCCCCCATCGTGTCGCCACGAAGGGAATCCTAAGCTATGAATGCATGCCCCCCCCAACCGTGCCCCCCCCCCCCCCCCCCCCCCCCCCCCCCCCACACACACACTTTCAGTCGGTAGGCCAGAGAGGCATATCTCACCAAGATGGATCGTAAAACGGACCAAGATTAATCCACCTTGGTCGTACAACCTCTCTCTTGTTACTGGTAAAAGTGATGGCCGTGCATGCGACCCCGGAGATGGGCAAGCTCACCAATAATCACGCAAGTAGCTAATCCCTGGAGACAACCACTGCATGCGTGTGGCCCAAACATATGTATGGAGAGGTGTGTTTTTGAGTAACAATGGAACAACTTTGATGTGGCACCGTGATTTCAAACTAGAAATCCCCACACTGAGTGAGGGTTAGGTTGACGATGCATATGCATGTTACACCACACTTCAAGCCAACAACGGGGATTCATGCATGCATGCGTGCATAGTATATGCGCTCAAACTTAATTAGGTCTGAATCTCACCATGACCTATACTACGATAACATGAACCAAATGAAGAATCCGCCATGGTAACCTATCTTGTTGTCGGTCAAGGTAATCATGGATGTCCACACGGGCCCACGAATATATAGGCTTGTCGCCGATAACCACGCGAGGGAGTGTATCGTTCGAAGGCAACCACTACATGCGTGATACGTGCATGCATGTTTGAATACCATTTCACAACATTGACGTGGCGCGTGCGTCAAAAATCGTACACTAGCTCCCCACACAGAGCAAGATAGGTTCATGATGTGTCGTTGTACTAGCCACTTCGACTTGATGGGAGGGATTCATGCATAGACATGCATGTGTGTGTGTGCTCAAACTGTATCATGCATGTCATCCCAGAGCATGACCTACATATATATACCGTATTACAAGAAAAAAAATAATCCCCTCCTAAGTCAAATTAACCTCTCTGGTTGTCAGGCAAAAAGTAGTGATGGACCAAGCGGGCCCACAGACAGAAAGCAACGATATCGCTCATAACCGCTTAGGTGGGTGCGAGAGGACAACCACCACAGCTTTGCATGTGGCCCAAACATATATTTGTTGAATACCCAAAATGCACAACTTTGATGTGCCACATGCCTCAAAAACCGTAAACCATGCACCCACACAAAGCGAGGTTCATGAAGCGTACTACATATGATGGTCCCCTTCCCCCCTCTCCACCGCATACTATATGCTCCTACCGTAATATGTACAACCCAAAAGAATCCTCATCGATGGTGAAATTAATTAACCTCTTCCGATGTAGGTCAAAGTGATGCATGCATGCATCAACGATGGCCTTGTGGGCCCACCGATGGAAGCGTCACACGTGATTGTCCTGGCTAGGATAACCACCGTGTGCATGCATGTCGCCCAAAGAGGTGTTGTGTGATGTTTGAATAGCCAATTTCACAATTTTGATGTGGCACGTGCCTCAGAAACCGGAAAGTCCCGACACTGAGTGAGGTGTACTTGTTCACGGAAGCGTACGTATAGTATATATGCTAGTCCCCTCCCACCTCTTCGACGCGTACTATATGCCACCATAACACAAACAAAAAAGATTCTACCTTGCTGGTCAAATTAATCTCATTGTCGGCTGTTCGTCAAAGTGATGGACGATGACCTCGCGGGCCCACAGGAAGCGTCACACGCGAGTATCGAGTGTTGTGTAGGACAACCATCGACTACATGTGGCCAAAACATGCGTGTATGAAAGGGTTGTGTAATGTTTGAAATAACGAATTCACGACTCTGATGTGGCACCGGCCTGCTAACAAAACGGCGAACCCACATGGTGGCTCACAACTCGTAGTGTACTGCGAGCCACCCACCACCCCAAGACGCACACACCCACACACACACCACGAATCCACCGCAACTATGATGCATGTTAAATTAATTATCCCGCCGTGAACATATGTTACCAAATGAGGGACGTTTTAATTTCATAAAAATCACAGAGATCATTAAGACATTTTAGTACATTAATTGATTGATTTTCTACAGGTATAATGTGCAAAAATCAAATTTGAGCTACATGCACACATGCCAGTGCAGCTAAATGGATTGCAAAAACACATGTGTCTCACTGGGTGCATATTTACTCCCCGTGCAACAAATTTCAAACATTGAGAATCTTGATTTTTAAATTCTAGTACATCCAAAACTTATTTGAAGTTCACGAATCTTATCGTGTTGTCATATGGACACCAACACAAAGTGGCATTGTACTTTTTTTTGTCAAATTTGAGACCAGTTTTGATGTAATCTTTATCTAATTACAAATGGGAGATTATTAATAATTGGCAACCGATATCCCAAATGGATTATTTATTCGAACCGTGAGTGTTAGACCAACTATGGATACGTGCCATGCTTCGGTTAAGCAATAAAGCGGCAGCATTAATCATCCAAATAGAAAAACAATCTACGTGCCGCCGCGCGACCCGTGTGCCGTGCGAGCAGGCGTGAGTTGACGGGACACATGCGAGCAGTCCGTCACGCAGGCAAACCGGGAGGCGTGCTCGCTGCGTAGTGTCATCGGGAGGCATGGAAGTAGTTGTGTGAAACTTTGGTAGGCATGTCAGCAGTCCAGTGCGCAGGCTCACCGGGAGGCGAGCCATCGGTTTGACCACCGCCCGCCTCTCTCCCACAACTCCCACTACTCCATATTAAAGGGAATGCGCCCGAGCCGCCGCACCCCCCATCCTAGCCACACACACAATCCTCTCTCCCCACTTGCATCCTCGACGCTGCTCTCAGTCCCCAAAACCGTCAGTGTATGAGGATGTCACCGAAGCGCCCCATCGGAGGGAGTGGCGACGCCGGGGCTGCTAAAGCACCGGAGCACAGCGTGGAGATGGAGACAGAGGTTGCCGTCACCGCCGGCGAGTTATCGCTACACCTTGACATCGTCGAGCTTCCACAGCCGGAGGCAGAGTTCCACACCGACTCTGGTGACGACCCCGGTGATGACTCCGATGACCACTCGGTGACGACTCCAATGACGACGGACAGCTGGTTAGTCATCTATACCCTTTTATGTGTCAAATAGATCATAGGGTTTCTCTGGTTACTCCTGCCTCCCCCTTTTTGGAACAGAAATCCTATGGTTATGTTCTCCCAATCCATGAAATCTGAGTAAGTTTCGTTAGATCCGTGTAGTGTATTGATTGTTTGAATGGTACAAGTGATAAGTGATTAGTTGTTGCATCTGTGCAAATGATTCCTGCTAGTAATCCGACTAGGGTTAGTGTTCGTGCTAATAATTCCTAGCCAGGACTTGACAATTGATTTCGAATGACCTACATTTGTTTGTGCCATTATTTTCTTCAAGATTGGTCTGTACATAGACGACTGTGCTTAAAAATCGAATCATAATCTCTGGATATGTATAAATAAATAGCCATAAATTCCTAATCCTACTTCACGGCATGTATTCATTGATTTGATGCCAAATTTGTTTTACTATTTGTATAGGTGCTGTCTGACGATGTGGACAGCGAGGATGAAGATGGCCAGAGGAGGTACAAGAGGCAAATCCCAAGGGAGCTTTATGCGGGAATGCATAACAGGCAGATTAGGACCTGGAACGGCGGCTACCGATGCCCATTTTGCAACCACAAGATTCATGACGTGTATCTAAGTGTTCTGGCGCATACAAGAGGACGGGCCATTGGCTCCTTGAAGCAGAAGTATTATCGCAGGGTGGTGCACGGTGCGTACGCCGAGTACCTGGAGAAGCTTCAGGATCGTGCCGGCATGTGAGATGAGATGTGGGAACGAACTATGTACGCTTGAGTATGCTTAATGACGGTTGAACTATGTACTTACGGTTGAACTATGCTTGTGTACGTGTATGCTTATTATCTATTTCTGAGTATGTTTAATCTATGTTTACTTATGTCTAACCATGGGATATGGATGCAATCAGTTCGGCTGATGGAATCTACCTCCGTCTTGGTTTATTGGTCCCCTTTGTAATTTGTGTTAAATTTTGACCAAAGGTTTAACTGACAAAATGTTAGTGCAGGTCAGTAAAAATTATATCGTTGGATGGGTATTTCAGCATAGTGTACAATGATATAATTTTTGCTAACATGCATAAACATTTCTTAGTTAAATATTTGGTCAAAATTTGGTGAAAATTACAGAGGGGACCAATAAACCAGGACGGAGGTAGTACGTCAATCACACACGGTTCCCAAAATTGGAACCATGTGCAATGACTTTCATTTTGTCTCTTGCGTCAATCACACACGGTTGGCTCTAGCAAACCGTCACCTCCAAAATTATTTGTGGGACAAAAAACTCTCACCACCCAATTCAAAAAAGAAAAAAGAAAACCCTCACCATCCCCATGTCACAAAAACCCTCACCCCGCCCGCCACCCCCTCCGGTCCCCATTCACACCTGCACAAGCTCCTCCGTGTCTATGCATGGCACCGCCTATCGCGGTGGTAAACACTTAGCTCGACGCCTGCCGCCGCCGCCAGGCTGCCGGCAAAGCCCACCGCATTTCGCCATTTCCGCTTGTCGCCGCCTATCGCCATCGACTTTCTCGATGGTGCTCGCGGTCGACCCAGCTCCGCTCTGTTTGGGAATCTGCCGTACTGAGGGTTCTTTCTCATGGACAACAAGGTAACTAATTTAATGAGATACTATCTCATCTCTTATCCTAGTTCATCTGCCTCCTTTAATCACCCGGCAGAAATCGCCATGAATTCCTTTTTATTCAAGCTGATTTGAGGGATTTCTTCCGTTCATAGAGTGTACAGCGCGCGGACACATCAGGACCTTGCGGCCTCCGCCAGACATTCCATCTCACCGTACCAGATGACTTGAGGATGCACGCGGTATGTTCAATCTCACCCTAAATCGGCTATCATGGCCTACTTTCCTGAACATATTCTAAATATTACTACATTTGGATAAAAGGTGCCACATGGACCACATACATCAAAGGGGATTGTTACCCTCTTCTTTCTATGTTAGGCAAATTAATGATGTATTGTTCTTTCGATTACTCTCATATTTCCATGACATCATGTTTACCATATCTATTTAATTATAAATTTTTGTCCTTCAATTTCCACTGCTGTACAGTTCTTTCAATTTGGGCCCATATTTGCATGTTACCATATTTTCTTTAACAATCCTACCATTTTTTGCAGCGCGTCCCTTGCTATGCAATAGAATCTGTAGTGCACAATCTTTCCCTTTACATAAATCAAGACTGCAGGGATGTCATACTGCACACAAACCATGGATTTACAATCGTTGCTACTGTAAGACTTGATGAACGTGGTGACTCCTATTTGGCACTGGCTTTTGGAAGAAATTTCTAAGTGTTATGAACTGAAACCTGGCACTATAATTGCACTGCACATAAAAGTGTCTGGTCATGAGATATATGGTAAGTTCACCGACGATATCATCCGTCCAGACTTTGTTCACAGTAAGTTTTCTTTTCAACTATCTGCATGTTAACTTACCCAGCAATATCAAAAGAATTTTGTAGTATTTAAGCAACCAACTGTTATTCCCTTTTCTTACTATATTCCTACCTAATAACTTCTAGTTACCAATACACTTTTCTATTGCCCTATTTTAACTAAATATTCCATGTACTCCCATTTCTATCAGAAAGCGACGCTGACAAGGAGACTCCGGAGGTGGAGAACGGGGCTGCCAACAACCGGAGGCAGGGCGAGCTAGAACCGCAAGCGACTCCAGCAGGCCTAGACTTCATCAGCAGCCTCCCCGATGATATGTTGACAGTCATCGTCTCCCTCTTCCCAATCAAATATGGTGCGTGGACAACTGTCCTTTCCTGGCGGTGGCGCCCCCTATGGAACTCCAGCCCTCTCGACCTCATCGACACCCACGAGCTCTGCCATGGCTATCGCAAAAGCTTGGATGCGTTCTCCAAGATCCTCGGCAGTCACCCTGGCCCAACCAGAGGCCTTAGAATGGGCAAGTTCCGTTCCAACGGCAAGGACCGAGCCAAGCTTGACGACTCGTTCCGATCCCCTGCCCTAGATCAGCTCGAGGAGCACACTTTTGATGATGGGCATATGCGGTCGCTGCCAACGTCCGCACTCCGCCTCACGCCCACGTTGCGTGTCACCAAGTTCAGGAACTGCCATTCCCCCTCCCCATAATGACGCACCCACTCTTATTCTACCATGACTGAAGCACCTCGAGCTCGTCGTTGTCTGCCTCTCAAACAGTGACTTGGAGCGCCTGCTCCGTGGCTGTACTACACTCAAGTACCTTCGTCTTCAGGTGATCAATGGGTTGAGTACCTTCCACATCACCTCCATGACTCTCTTGACTATTTATGTGTGTTGCTGGTGTGGCAGGAAGATATCACAAGATGTGTACCATGGTATGGTCATTGAGGACACACCTGCACTTGAGAGATTAGTTGTAGTTGATCAAGAAGGTCCAACAAGAATCAATGTCATTTCTGCGCCGAAATTGACAGTGGTGGGCTACTCGTCTGACAAATACTCTGAACTTGTTATTGGATCCACACCCGTTCAGGTACCGCAGCCGCCTTCTACCTCTCCTTCTACAAATTAACATTATTTCTAATTTTAAAGATGTTTGTTCGTTTGTCATTCAGAAAATGATTCCGACAAGCTTGACCCCGAAACTGCGCAAAGTGAAGGTCTTGGCACTAGAATCCATTGGCCCCAACCTGGAGCAAGTTGTCAATTTCCTGAGATGCTTTCCGTGCCTAGAGAAGCTATATATCGAGGTGATGTTCCTTTCCTGTTAAATGTTAACCATAAGGGAGTTCAATTTGTGACACCTTTTTCCAAGTTCACAATGACTATGTACTACGATTTCTGAAGGATTCTTTTGGAGGATTTCAGTACATACATGTTTCCCCCCATATTGGTTGCTGGATCCATATGGTTACAATCAATAAGCATTTCTCCTTTGGATTCTTCCGCACTAGTTTTCTTAGGGAACTTTTCATCCACTCCAACCTCTTGTGAAGAAGGCTACATTTTTCTAGAATGTAATCAAATGCCCATGTTAATCATGTCAGATCGAAGATGGCATGTTAGTGCATTTTACAAATCCTGCAAACCAAATAGGCCTGTAGTAATGTTCAAAACTGCATGTAGGCACTAACACATTTTCTTCTTTTGCAGATAAGATTAGGCCCAGTGGTGGATAATGTGATACAATATAACAATCATGTCGAATGCCTAGATCTGCATCTCTCAGAAATTACTTTGAACTCCTACCGAGGGACCTTACCGGAGATTATATTCGCCAGGTTCTTTGTTCTCAGAGCAAGGGTGCTGAAGGAAATGAGGTTTGCCCAACATTTATTTCACAAAAATGAATGGTTTGTTGATCAGCGCTGGCGCCTGCAGCAGAATGGAATAGGCTCCAAAAATGTTGAATTTCATTTTGGAACTTCAGATGACAGAGTAATCAGAAGTCATCGTGTCAACCCCATACATGACTTCTCAGTGGCTGACCCCTTTGCAAAAATTGTTAGGTTTCGAAACCAGACTTAGAAATGGTAATATTAGTTTGAACCTCTCTGATATCCATGTTCAGCAGATCAGCGCGAGCGTTTGCAGCTGTTGAGCTAAATTTCATTTCTAATATCAGTTTGAACCTTGTAATCTTCGAATTTGAGCCATATAACTCTGGAATTTGAACCTTGTAATATTTCGAGCTTTTGTGGTACAATCGTTGAAATGGCATCGTATGAGACTCGTATATTGCTAGCACTATTTTGACCTTAATATGCAATGGTCTTAGATTTTATTAACCATTCTCAAATCTGTTTATCTTGTCGATCTCACAGCATACAATCTGTATAACTAACTCGACTGCAATCTTCGACATTATTGCACACAGTTGGTTTCTTCCACCGTGTGCACTATAGAGCGCAGCATTAATTATCGCACTCGAGTGTCCATCATCACCCTTCTGTGTAACTTTGACCTCATTATTGACGGGTAAACTTATCACCAAAGTCATTCCACACACTTCGTTTTTACAAAGCTTTTTGCCAATAAACACCCATAATTTGTCCCTCTTCTAGCCGACGCGTGGCCAAACTAGCCGGGCGAGAAGCTTGCACGATAAACAGCGCAGTAGCGCGGGAACATGCTCACCGGCGATACATTTGGCACCTCTTCGAGCCCACGCATGCGGTGCGGTGTTGTCAAGCGTGCACTGGAATCCTCCTCTATGAACGCCGTGAGAAGACATGACGATTATAGGCCGGCCGGTCCCCATTTATTATAGCGGCCATTTAACCCTTGTGTCTCTTCAACCTTTCGATCGCGCCCCACCATTGCAAGAAGCACACCCACCATGAGAAATTCTTAGAGGGTATCCTGCATGGCTCCAATGGCGCTCTGAGCGGCTGCCGACGATGAGCAGCAGTTCACCATGCGTGCCGCGGTGGACACCCATGGAAGGTTCTTGGACCTCTCGATGGTGTACACCAACGACCCGGTCTGGGTGGAGCACTCCATCCACATCATGGAGCTGTTGCTTGCCAAGGAGAAGTACAAGGTGGTCGGGTTCGACCTCGAGTACACCCGCGCTCATGCCGAGTCTCGTCCCAAGGTCGCCGTCGCCTAGATGTGCGTGCGCCACTACGTCCTCGTCTACCACTACTTCCTGGCAACAAGGCCTTGCGAGCATTTCGCCAGGTTTGTCAACAGCCCCCAATACATGTTCGCCATGGTGGACATCACCAATGATGTAAAGGTGCTCGAGAATTCGGGCATCGCCTGCCAGAATCTTGTCGACATCTAGGGCAAATACAAGATCTGGGGCATCAAGGAGCATGAGAAGGACTCACTGGTTCACCTCGCCGAGGCCATCATCAACCCCTACTACAGAGACATGAAGGATTCGTGCAACGAGGACAAGCGTGCCAGGCACTCGGCCTGGATGGAGAAACCCGACAGAACTCACGTCGTGTATGCGGCCAAGGAGGCGTACACGAGCTATGACTTGTACAGGCGGATCGTTGACACGAGGAAGTGCCTCCTTCCCCAAAACGGCCAGGGATCCAGCAGGAAGCAGAGCAATGGCAAGCGTCATCGCAACAATAAGTAGATGATTAGATCCTCGTTTCTCCTAGTTTAGTATGCATGTAATTGCTTACTTTGGTGTGTGGGAATGTTATGTGTGTAGTCACTTGTGTAATTGCATGCTTAATTTGGTTATGCAATGTTGTCTTTTGAAGTATATATGTTTATGCTCTGTAGACAGAGCGTAGATGTTGTGCGGACATAGAATATCACATCACACGCGGACTAAACAATGGAACCCGTCGGTGATGTTTTCATCAATCACTCACAATTGTATACTAGCAATCGTTTGCTCACAACAAACACAGCTTGTTAGCAGCAATCGTCTGTTTTGTTATGAGTCTTCACACATGTTTCTGATTACAGACTAGTTTGCCGCGTATCACACACATCTTGTTAAGTTGAACCATTTCTGTTCTCTTGTCTCAACACAAACAGTTCATCTGAGTGAACCGCATGCCGTATATCGCACACACCTTAATCTGGCTGGCCGTTTCTTTTGTGTTGCCTAATCACAAACAGTTCATCCGAGTGAACCGTATGCTGTATATCGCACACACCTTCATCTGGCTACCCGTTTCTTTTGTTCCTCCTCATCGCAAACAGTTAATTGAACTGAACTGTATGCCCTGCATCGCACACGCAACTAAAATCTGAACCGTCTTTGATGCATCCTCTGTCGCAAATGTTTTGCACCTTTTTTGACGGGTTTTTACACCTGTTGGTGTCCTGGGAATGGCGGTACCCAGACCTGCCTGCTGTGGCCCAGGGCGTGGCTCCACCAACGGCCTGGTATGGCCCATCTTCGTCAGCAACCTCTCAAGACCCTCGCGAGGGGCCAAGCCTCGCGAGGCGGACGACACCAAGACCTCCCCTGGGGCGGCCTCACTAGGCTGGCTCCCGAAGAGCAGAGATATCTATGCGGGGGGCACCTCACGAGGTGCGCGTGACGTGAGCCATGACGATCTAGGCCAGGCGGGCGCCAGCGGTTGCAGAGTACCAGTTGCCTCTTTGTTGCAAAAGAGGCAAGTGCACGTGAGGAGTCCCGAGGCGTCAGGCAAAAGTTCCATATCGGTGCAACGAGACCAAGACTAGCAGGACGGCAGGACGAAGGTCACCGCGGAGCCCATGGCGGCGTCACCACCAGACCCTTTCGCAGGCAAAGACCACCTTTTGATAGGATAGCTTGTACTAGTTGTCTCTCAAAATTAGCCATTGTGGGACGATCCCTTCCCGCCTAACATTTGGGGAGAGGACCCGGGCCTCTATAAATAGGACTAGCCACCACCCTAGCAGGGGATGGATGATTGAGACCATCCCCACACATACACAAGCTCACCGAGCTCAAGGACACCTCTCCTCAGGAGGCTGTTCATCCCTTGTACGTGTTCATCCTCGGCCTACAAGGCAATCCACCACCACCACACTGGAGTAGGGTATTACACCACAATGGTGGCCTGAACCAGTATAAACCCTCATGTCTCTTGTTCTTTGGGTTCGTTGGGCTAGGCCTTGAGATCGTTGTGAGAGCGAGCGAGGGAGAGAGAGATCTTAGTGCGCACCCCACTATTCGAACCTCAAGGGTTTGTTGGAACCCGTAATCCGACATTTGGCGCGCCAGGTAGGGGTGCACCGAAGCTTCGCTCCTCCGCCAGCTTCTCCTCTCCGTTCGGCCCCCGTGGCCAGCATCGCTCCTCTGGCCGGACCGACAGACGCCTGCAAAGGCGCCATGGGGCTCAGGGCCCTCACCCCTGCCTTACGGCGGGTGCAGTCCCCCCCCCCCCCCCCCCCCCCCCCCCCCCCCCCCCCCCCCCCCCCCCCCCCCCCCCCCCCCCCCCCCCCCCCCCCCCCCCCCCCCCCCCCCCCCCCCCCCCCCCCCCCCCCCCCCCCCCCCCCCCCCCCCCCCCCCCCCCCCCCCCCCCCCCCCCCCCCCCCCCCCCCCCCCCCCCCCCCCCCCCCCCCCCCCCCCCCCCCCCCCCCCCCCCCCCCCCCCCCCCCCCCCCCCCCCCCCCCCCCCCCCCCCCCCCCCCCCCCCCCCCCCCCCCCCCCCCCCCCCCCCCCCCCCCCCCCCCCCCCCCCCCCCCCCCCCCCCCCCCCCCCCCCCCCCCCCCCCCCCCCCCCCCCCCCCCCCCCCCCCCCCCCCCCCCCCCCCCCCCCCCCCCCCCCCCCCCCCCCCCCCCCCCCCCCCCCCCCCCCCCCCCCCCCCCCCCCCCCCCCCCCCCCCCCCCCCCCCCCCCCCCCCCCCCCCCCCCCCCCCCCCCCCCCCCCCCCCCCCCCCCCCCCCCCCCCCCCCCCCCCCCCCCCCCCCCCCCCCCCCCCCCCCCCCCCCCCCCCCCCCCCCCCCCCCCCCCCCCCCCCCCCCCCCCCCCCCCCCCCCCCCCCCCCCCCCCCCCCCCCCCCCCCCCCCCCCCCCCCCCCCCCCCCCCCCCCCCCCCCCCCCCCCCCCCCCCCCCCCCCCCCCCCCCCCCCCCCCCCCCCCCCCCCCCCCCCCCCCCCCCCCCCCCCCCCCCCCCCCCCCCCCCCCCCCCCCCCCCCCCCCCCCCCCCCCCCCCCCCCCCCCCCCCCCCCCCCCCCCCCCCCCCCCCCCCCCCCCCCCCCCCCCCCCCCCCCCCCCCCCCCCCCCCCCCCCCCCCCCCCCCCCCCCCCCCCCCCCCCCCCCCCCCCCCCCCCCCCCCCCCCCCCCCCCCCCCCCCCCCCCCCCCCCCCCCCCCCCCCCCCCCCCCCCCCCCCCCCCCCCCCCCCCCCCCCCCCCCCCCCCCCCCCCCCCCCCCCCCCCCCCCCCCCCCCCCCCCCCCCCCCCCCCCCCCCCCCCCCCCCCCCCCCCCCCCCCCCCCCCCCCCCCCCCCCCCCCCCCCCCCCCCCCCCCCCCCCCCCCCCCCCCCCCCCCCCCCCCCCCCCCCCCCCCCCCCCCCCCCCCCCCCCCCCCCCCCCCCCCCCCCCCCCCCCCCCCCCCCCCCCCCCCCCCCCCCCCCCCCCCCCCCCCCCCCCCCCCCCCCCCCCCCCCCCCCCCCCCCCCCCCCCCCCCCCCCCCCCCCCCCCCCCCCCCCCCCCCCCCCCCCCCCCCCCCCCCCCCCCCCCCCCCCCCCCCCCCCCCCCCCCCCCCCCCCCCCCCCCCCCCCCCCCCCCCCCCCCCCCCCCCCCCCCCCCCCCCCCCCCCCCCCCCCCCCCCCCCCCCCCCCCCCCCCCCCCCCCCCCCCCCCCCCCCCCCCCCCCCCCCCCCCCCCCCCCCCCCCCCCCCCCCCCCCCCCCCCCCCCCCCCCCCCCCCCCCCCCCCCCCCCCCCCCCCCCCCCCCCCCCCCCCCCCCCCCCCCCCCCCCCCCCCCCCCCCCCCCCCCCCCCCCGAGCCGGCATCACCTCAGGAGGAACTCCCCCAACCACAAGCCTCGGGAGCCCTCGCCTGTGGCCCGACTTCAGGACCACGCCTGCTCCTGGCGCTCGAGCCTCAGGAGGGGTGCTGGACCGAGGAGTTTAAGGCATACCTGGTGCAAGGAAAGCTACCGGAGAAAGAAGAGAACGTGAAGCGCGTGGCCCGGCAGGCTACGACATATTGCATCCAGGATGGTGAGGTGTACAGAAAATGACCAAACGACATTTCCATGCGATGCATTTCCAGGAAACAGGGGTGCGAGCTGCTGGTTGACATACATGGCGGAGATTGCGGGCATCATTCATCATCGTGCACCCTGGTGGGCAAGGCGTTCCGTAGCGGGTTCTACTGGCCCACGGCACTCAACGACGCAACCGAGCTTGTAAGATCCTGCAAGGCCTGCCAGTTCCATGCCAAGCAATTCCACCAGCCGGCTCAAGGCCTCCAGACCATCCCACTCTCCTGGCCATTCATGGTCTGGGGGCTGGATATCCTGGGTCCCTTCCCTCGAGCACCTGGGGGCTACCGCTACCTCTACGTCGCCATCGATAAGTTCACCAAATGGGCGGAGGTGGTAGTCGTCCGCACCATCCCAGCCGGGTCTGCGGTCAAGTTCATCAAGGGTCTCATGAGCTGGTTTGGGGTCCCTAACCAGATCATCACCGACAACGGCTCGCAGTTCATTAGAAATCTCTTGAAGACATATTGTGCTAACCTTGGAATGCAGATCTGCTACGCCTCGGTGGCACACCCCTGGAGCAATGGCCAAGCCGAGCACGCCAACGCGGAGGTCTTGAGAGGCCTCAAGACCAGGACCTTCAAGAAGAAGCTCGAGGCCTGCGGCAGGGGCTGGCACGACAAGCTCCAGTCCGTGTTGTGGTCCATCCACACCACCGCCACCAAGCCAACAGGCGAGACCCCGTTCTTCCTCGTCTACGGAGCAGAAGCGGTTCTCCCTCACGAGGTCAGGCATCGCTCCGTGCGGGTCCTGGCGTTCGATGAGACGCATCAGGATGCCATGCAGGGGATGGACCTTGTGCTGGGGGAGGAACTCCGCCGTAAAGCCTCGCTCCGAGCGGCAAGGTACCAGCAGGCGCTGCGACGGTACCACTGTCGCAGCGTCCGCTCCAAGACACTCGAGGTGGGCGATCTCGTCCTGAGGCGGGTGCTCTCCAAGGAAGGGCTGCATAAGCTCTCACCAATGTGGGAGGGCCTGCTTAGGATTGCCCGTGTCTCCAGGCCTGGCGCCGCCCGCCTGGAGACGCAGGACGGGATCCCCATCCAGAACGCCTGGAACATCCAGAACCTCTGGAAGTTCTACCCATGAAGCAAGGCACAGTGCCTGTGAAGGTCTCCGCTTGTGACACTCTCACGTAATAATAAGTGGGGATGTACACGCCCCGGAGTCTCCGGAGTGCCGCCCTCGGGCCTCAGGGGATCGCTCCCACGTCCTAGTGGCAGCACTTAGCTCTGCGCTGGTGAGAAGACTAGACTAGGTGCCTGACGTGGCTGTTCATTTTGCTTTCTGTAGTTGGCTTGCACCCCCTTCTTTTTTAATGGAATTTGAAGTTCTGGCGTTTCTCGATGGCTTGGTTGAACCCCCTCTTCTCTCTTTGATTCTTCCCTCGATTCTTTGTTTTGGGCCAGGGAGGGCGGCAATTGCCCGACACGCTCCCTCGCACGCCTCGCGAGGGGGCTGGACAGGTGTGCGTGCCAACTCACTCCTCTGGGTTCCACGAGGCGCTCTCAATTGAGCTTGTGACTGGCGCACCTCCCTTTTTAAGTCCGTGCCCCACGGGTACCGCGACGTGGTGCGTTAGGCCATGATCAGCTCATGCCTGAGGCTTCACGTAAGGAGGGATAAGTATTTCCTAACGAATTTTCACAGCTTCGCGATGTCGCCCGAGTCATCAGCAGGGAAGCCCCACCAGATGCCAGGAGGCACGCGCCCTCACAAGATGGAAGCTACCAAGAATGTATCAAGATAAGTTACCCCTCTACACCTGTGTAAGGCACAGATCCCACAACACAACCCGGAAACAATAAACACAACACAAAGCAGCATAAGCACTATGATTCATTACACGCCCTCGCAGGGCCCCATACTTGATTCTTGTGATACAGGAGGGAAGGAAAGGAAGCGACATGCAGAAGCGGCTCCGACGACATGGCTGCTCACGAGGATCGGCTCCCCGGACTCAGTCGGAGCCCTCCTCGCACTACTAGGAAAAGGCCTACTAGTGGCGCACCTGTTTTGCCTACTAATGGCGCACTACAGGTGCGCCACTAGCACCACGCCATTAGAATTTTTTACTAATGGCGCTAATGGCGCACCACAGGTGCGCCATTAGTATAGCCCACGGTGCGCCATTAGTATCTCGTATACTAATGGCGCACCACATAGAAGTGCGCCATTAGTAACAAATTTTTTTAAAAAAAAAATTCAGAAATTTTTTTTAAAATTTTTTTTTCAAATTTTTTTTTTAAATTTTTTTTTCAAATTTTCCCCCCCCCCCCCCCCCCCCCCCCCCCCCCCCCCCCCCCCCCCCCCCCCCCCCCCCCCCCCCCCCCCCCCCCCCCCCCCCCCCCCCCCCCCCCCCCCCCCCCCCCCCCCCCCCCCCCCCCCCCCCCCCCCCCCCCCCCCCCCCCCCCCCCCCCCCCCCCCCCCCCCCCCCCCCCCCCCCCCCCCCCCCCCCCCCCCCCCCCCCCCCCCCCCCCCCCCCCCCCCCCCCCCCCCCCCCCCCCCCCCCCCCCCCCCCCCCCCCCCCCCCCCCCCCCCCCCCCCCCCCCCCCCCCCCCCCCCCCCCCCCCCCCCCCCCCCCCCCCCCCCCCCCCCCCCCCCCCCCCCCCCCCCCCCCCCCCCCCCCCCCCCCCCCCCCCCCCCCCCCCCCCCCCCCCCCCCCCCCCCCCCCCCCCCCCCCCCCCCCCCCCCCCCCCCCCCCCCCCCCCCCCCCCCCCCCCCCCCCCCCCCCCCCCCCCCCCCCCCCCCCCCCCCCCCCCCCCCCCCCCCCCCCCCCCCCCCCCCCCCCCCCCCCCCCCCCCCCCCCCCCCCCCCCCCCCCCCCCCCCCCCCCCCCCCCCCCCCCCCCCCCCCCCCCCCCCCCCCCCGCCATTAGTAGTTTTGAAAAAAAAAATTGAAAAAAAATTGAAAAAAAATTTTAAAAAAAATTACTAGTGGCGCACCGTGGATGTGGTGCACCATTACTAGTTTAACTAGTAATGGCGCACTATCCACCGGTGCGCCATTACTAGTTTTGAAAAAAAAATTGAAAAAAAAATTACTAGTGGCGCACCGTGGATGTGGTGCGCCATTACTAGTTTAACTAGTAATGGCGCACTATCCACTGGTGCGCCATTACTAGTTTTGAAAAAAAAATGAAAAAAAATTTTGTTACTAATGGTGCACCAGCACATGGTGCGCCATTAGTATATAGTAGTGGCGCACCACATGTCTGGTGCGCCATTAGTGGCCATATCATCTATAGCCCTTTTCCTAGTAGTGTCGTGCTTCACCGAGGCACGGCGGCAGGACGACCCGCCACCATCCTCGAAGCAAGCCGGGCGACGTGGCGGCTGGTTGTAGCCGCCGCTACTGGAGCTTTCGCCGGAGGAGGAGCTGCCGTAGCCGGGCGAGCCGCGGCCATCGCCGAGGGCGAGTTCACCCTCATCCTCATCGCGGCCGTCACGAAGGCCAAGCACTTCGTCACCATCATTGTCTTCAGGGCAGCATCCGACGCGGCGACCGTCTTCCCCGAACACCCTCACAAAGAGGGTCGCGTCACCATCGTACTTGAAGTGGGGGGTGCACCGCCGGCTCAGACGGTGTGCGCGGGCAAACGTCTGCTAGCCACGGGCCAGGGCTACGTTGCCCGCGATGGAGACCTCTACCGCAACCCATGAAGCCTTGCTGCAGCAGCCATCGGCCTATAGCCAGAGGCTGCCTGGACCCGTGGCTGGCAGCTCGCCATCAAAGGAGCGTGGGAGCTGAAGCCAGGTGCCGGCCAGGTTCTCCGACCACACGACGAACTCCGGCAGCATCTCCGCAGAGTGGAAGCGCGGCCGGGGAGGCCGAGCGACCATGGCGCGCCTCCCCTCGTGGGCGGGACAGCCATGCCTCGGGCGGCCCCCACCGCACGAAAAAACGCCATCGTGGCTGCCTGGAACGGCGCCGAACGCCGGGGAAGTTCCTCCACACCCGCTCGGGGCCACAACGGGGGTTGCAGCGTGCTCGCGGGGGCGGCCGCGCCCCCTCTTCGGCAGTGTCGAGCCAGGCCCCTCTTGGCGGGACTTCCCCTTCTCGGCGGCTGAGAGCCTCTGCGTCGGCGCCATGGGTGTCGCAGCAAGATGGTGGAGTGAGGAGGAAGAAGAAGCAGGCGGAATGAAGGAAGAGATGGGAAACAGGGGCTCCGCCCCTCTCCTCATTTATAGCCAGGAGGAGGCCAACCGCCGGCCTCCACAATCGCAGGTAATGATGGTTTTCCTTGTGCATGCAGCAGGGTCTCGTCAAGTCGAACGGTTTCTGAGGCAGCGTGGGGAAGCGGAGACGCCCCCGCCCCATCAATCGCCATGTGTCAATCAAGGCCGCAGGCCATTGGGGCCTGCGGCGCTCCGCACTTGCCCTTTGGCTTTGCCTCGAAGCCAAGTACGAGCGCGCCTTGGGCCCGGGGGCTACTGTCGGCGTACTAGGAACGGGGGTACCCAGACCTGCCTGCCTGCGGCCCAGGGCGTTGCTCCACCAATGGCCTGGTACGGCCCATCTTCATCAGCAACCTCTCAAGACCCTAGAGAGAGGTCAAGCCTCGCGAGGCGGACGACACCAAGACCTCCCCTGGGGCCGCCTCACTAGGCTGGCTCCCGAGGAGCAGAGATATCTATGCGGGGGGCACCTCGCGAGGTGCACGTGATGTTAGCCATGACGATCAAGGCCAGGCGGGCACCAGCGGGCGCATTGTACCAGCTGCCTCTTTGGTACAAAACAGGCAAGTGCAGGTGAGGAGTCCCGAGGCGTCAGGAAAAGGTTTCCATATCGGTGCAACGAGACCAAAACTAGCAGGACGGCAGGACGGAGGTCACCGCGGAGCCCATGGCGGCGTCACCACCAAAGCCTTTGGCAGGCGAAGACCACCTTTTGTTAGGATAGCTTGTACCTAGTTGTCTCCCTTCAAAATTGGCCGTTGTGGGATCCCTTCCCGCCTAACATTTGGGGAGAGGACCTGGGCCTCTATAATTAGGACTAGCCACCACCCTAGCAAGGGACGGATGATTGAGACAATCCCCCCACACACACAAGCTCACCGAGCTCAAGGACACCTCTCCTCAGGAGGTTTTTCATCCCCTGTACGTGTTCATCCTCGGCCTACAAGGCAATCCACCACCACCACACTGTAGTAGGGTATTACACCACAACGGTGGCCCGAACCAGTATAAACCCTCGTGTCTCTTGTTCTTTGGGTTCGTCGGGCTAGGCCTTGAGATCGTTGCAAGAGCAAGCGAGGGAGAGAGAGATCTTCGTGCGCACCCCAGTGTTCGAACCTCAAGGTTTTGCCGGAACCCGTAATTCTACAACACCACTGTTTGCGATTATTGCATCCTGCAGTAGTGGCAACAGAATCTGTAGTGCACAATCTTTCCCTTTACATAAATCAAGACTGCAGGGATGTCATACTGCACACAAACCATGGATTTACAATCATTGCTACTGTAAGACTTGATGAATGGGGTGACTCCTATTTTGGCACTGGCTTTCAGATAGAAATTTCTAAGTTTTATGAACTGAGAGCTGGCACTAGAATTGCACTGCACATAGAAGGGCCTGGTCATGAGATATATGGTAACTTCCCCGACGATATCATCCATCCAGACTTTGTTCGAAGTAAGTTTTCTTTTCAACTATCTGCATGTTGACTTACCCAGCAATATCAAATGAATTGTGTAGTATTTAAGCAACCAACTGTTATTCCCTTTTCATACTATATTCCTACCTAATAACTTCTAGTTACCAATACACTTTTCTATTGCCCTAATTTAACTAAATACTCCCTGTACTCCCATTTCTATCAGAAAGCGCCACTGACAAGGAGACTCCGGAGGTGGAGAACAGGGCTACCAACAAGCTGAGGCGGGGCGAGCTAGAACCACAAGTGACTACAACAGGCCTAGACTTCATCAGTAGCCTCCCCGATGATATGTTGACAATCATCATCTTCCTCCTCCCAATCAAATATGGGGCACCGACAACCGTCCTTTCCCGGTGGTGGCGCCCCCTATGGAACACCAGCCCTCTCGACCTCATCTACACCCACGAGCTCTCCCATGGCTACCGCAAAATCTTGGATGCGTTCTCCAAGATCCTCAGTAGTCACCTTGGCCCAACCAGAGGCCTTAGAATGGGCAAGTTGTGTTCCAACGGCACGGACCGAGCCAAGCTTGACGACTGGTTCCGATCCCCCACCCTAGATCAGCTCGGGGAGCTCACTTTTGATGATGGGCATATGCAGTCCCTGCCAACATCCGCACTCCGCCTCGCGCCCACGCCACGCGTCACCAAGTTCAGGAACTGCCATCCCCCCTTAATGACACGCCCGCTCTTATTCTACCATGACTGAAGCACCTCGAGCTCGTCGCCTTCTGCCTCTCAAACGGTGACATGGAGCGCTTGCTCCGTGGCTGTACTGCACTCGAGTACCTTCGTCTTCTAACGATCAATGGGTTGAGTACCTTCCACATCACCTCCATGACTCTCCGGACTATTTATGTGTGTTGCTGCTGTGGTAGGAAGACATCACAAGATGTGTACGACGGTATGGTCATTGAGGACACACGTGCACTTGAGAGATTACTTGTAGTTGATCAAGAAGGTCCAACAAGAATCAATGTCATTTCTGCACCGAAATTGACAGTGGTGGGCTACTCGTCGGACAAATACTCCGAACTTGTTATTGGATCCACACCTGTTTAGGTATGACAGCCGCGTTCTACCTCTCCTTCTACAAATTAACATTATTTCTAATTTTGAAGATGTTTGTACATCTGTCATTCAGAAAATGATTCTGACAAGCTTGACCCCGAAACTGCGCACAGTGAATGTGTTCCGTGGGGATAACTGCTTCTGTCCCGTAGACTAGGGAGAAGGGAGTCTGCCCGGTAGCTCGGTTTGGTGTCGTTCCGAGGGACCAAAGAACTAGCAACAGCTCCTCGATCCACTGCCTGCTGTGCTTCTGCAGCGTATCAAAGGTTGTTGTCTTGAGTCCACACATCACTTCAGTGTTTGCCCTCTCAACTTGTCCATTGCTCTGGGGGTGTGCCATAGAGGCAAATGAGATCTTGCATCCGAGGGCATGAACATATTGCATGAAGGCGCGGCTCATGAACTGGGTGCCGTTGTGGGTAATGATCCTTGCCGAAACTCCAAAACGACACACCAGATCTTTCAAGAACTTGATAGCTGACTGAGCAGTCACCTTTCTCACGGCAGTCACTTCCGGCCATTTTGCAAACTTGTCGATAGCAATGAACAAGAATTCAAAGTCCCCGATTGCTCGGGGGAAGGGACCGAGGATATCGATCCCCCAGACCAAAAATGGCCATGATAGAGGGATTGTTTGAAGAGCTTGGGCAAGCAGGTGGGTTTTCTTGGAATGGAACTGCCAGGCTTCACATTTCGTGACTAGCTCGACCGCTTATTGGACGGCTGTGGGCCAATAGAGTCCCTGCCGGAATGCTTACCCAAATAATGCCCGTGATCCAATGTGGGAGCCGCACATGCCTTTGTGTATCTCAGCCATCATTTCCTTTCCTTCTTCCCGGTAGACATACTTCAATTTCACACCGTTGGGCCTCCTTCTGTACAGATTGTCATCAACAAACTGATACATACTGGCCCTCCGGGCTACTTTCTCAGCTTCATCTTGGTCGCCGGGAAGCTCTCCGGTTTGGAGGAAGTGGACAATGTGCCTTGCGCAAGTTGGAGCCTGGGGCTCGGCAATGAGGACTAGCGGCACCTCCTGTGCTGCAGGGGCACAAGCCTCATTTGCAGGGTCCATGGGCCCAGCTAGAGGGGATGGTCCGGCAGGCTGCGAGGAGTTGTTGCCGGCAGGGTCTCTGCCAAGAGCGAACGGCTCTACCGGGAGAGGCTTACTAGTGTCCAACTTTCTCCTTTTCCGGGCCATTGTTGCTGGGGATATGGAGGGCTGAGTGAGATGGAGAACAGAAGTCCCTGGTTCCACAGGAAGCTTCTGCGCAACACACTTTGACAGATGATCAACTATGCTGTTTTCCGCACGGGGTACGTGCTTTGTTTGCAATCCGTCAAAGTGCTCCTCCAATATCCTCACTTCCTCGACGTATGCCTCCATCAATGGACTTTGGTAATCCTTGTTGACTTGTCTCACCACAAGCTATGAATCTCCTCGAATGATCAGTTTCTTAATTCCCAATTGAGCTGCAATCCTTAACCCGGCAAGGAGCCCTTCGTACTCAGTTGTATTGTTGGTTGCTTCTTCCCGGGCAAAATGCATTTGGACGACGTACTTCAAGTGCTGCCCAGAGGGGGCAACGAGAAGCACGCCAGCTCCTGCACCTTGTAGGGAAAAAGCACCATCAGAATAGATAATCCATTCCTGGGGTGATTCCTTGCCGGGGATAACAGTCTCTGTCACTTCCTCATTAGGGGTTGGCGTCCATTTTGCAATAAACTCTGCCAATGCCCTACTCTGAATTGTTGATGTGCTCTCAAACTTCAAACCAAAGCTGGATAACTCCAAAGCCCACTCCACTATTCTTCCTCAGGGTTTCGGAGTATCTTTTGCAATGGGAAACGAGTGACAACCGTGATCTCAGGGGCTTGGAAGTAGTAGCGCGGTTTCCTTGAGGCCATGATGAGACCAAAAATTAACTTTTGCATGCCAGAGTACCTCGATCTAACCCCCTGTAACAGGGAGCTGATGAAGTACACTGGGCGCTGCACCACTTTCTTCCTTGCCGTGTCCTTGGGGTTAATGTCATTGCCGTGCTTACTGCTGTCCTGATCCTTCTCTGACTCTGCCGGCCTCTGCTCACTCTCTGCCTCATCCACTTCTCGTTGTGCTACCAAGGCTGCACTGACCACTTGGTTGGTTGCTGCTAAGTACAGCAGCAACGGTTCCTGGGGTTTGGGAGCAACCAAGGTAGGCTCAGAAGAGAAGTATGCCTTCAACTCTTGCAAAGCTGTATCTGCTTCTGGGGTCCACTTCATGGGCCCTGCCTTCTTCAAAATTTTGAAGAACGGCAGGGCGCGCTCGGCAGACATGGAGACGAATCTGCTTAGCGCGGCAACGCATCCTGTCAGATGCCTCAGGTCCTTAACTGTCCTTGGTGCTTGGATCTACTCGATAGCCTTGATCTTGTCGGGGTTGGCTTCGATCCCGCGATGGGATATAAAGAACCCAAGCAGCTTGCCGGAGGGAACACCAAATACACACTTCTCTGGGTTGAGCTTCAAATTGATCTTGCGTAGATTAGCAAATGTCTCCTCCAAATCCTGGATAACGGTGGCTCTATCCTTGGTCTTGACCACAATGTCATCCTTATAGGCTTCTATGTTTCTGTGCAGCTGTGGTTCAAAACCAATCTGGACTACCCTTGCAAAAGTGGATCCGACACTCTTTAATCTGAATGGCATGCGGACATAGCAGTACATACAACATGCAGTGATGAACGACGTCTTCTCTTCATCTTCCTTGGACATGAAGATTTAGTGATACCCAGAATATGCATCCAGAAAGGAGAGCAAATCACAACCTGAAGTGGAATCCACTATCTGATCAATAAGCGGCAAGGGAAACGGGTCCTTCGGGCAAGCCTTGTTGAGATATGTGAAATCTATGCAAAGCCTCCACTTCCCGTTAGCCTTCCGGACTACCACTGGATTTGCAAACCATGTTCGACGTAGCACTCCTCTGACCAAACCAGCTGCCTCAAGTTTCCTGATCTCTTCCGCAATGAACTGCTGCCTCTCCAAGGCCTGCTTCTGGACTTTCTGCTTGACAGGTCGGGCATGTGGGCAGACAGCAAGGTGGTGCTCGATTACCTCCCTGGGAACACCGAGGATATCACATGGTTTCCTATTTGTCATCGAGGGTGGCGCTGACCGTGAAAGTGCCATCAACGCCAGCCAGCCCTGCCGGAACCTTCTTTACTTGGGGTGTAGCAACCTTGGATCTCTTGCTGTTGGAACACTCCGGCACGTCATCGACGGGTGTCGTGCACTCGGTGGGGGCACGCTTCCCGGACTCTTTGCCGGAGGTCCTACAATCCCTCTTCTTTTCTTTACTTCCCTTGGCGGGAACTGCTACTGTCGCTGCCTCTGCCGCGACCGCCTCTTGGTACATCTTGTCCACACAAATGATTGCATCCTCCTCATCTGACGGGATGGTGATGAATCCTAGTGGCCCGGGCATGTTCAAGATGTTGTAGGCATAGTGGGATGCCGCCATGAATTTAGCCAGAGCCGGGCGTCCAAGAATCCCATTATACGGCATGGGGAGATCAACCACATCAAACACAATCCTCTTAGTCTGGTAGTTCAGTTATCCCCCAAATGTTACCGGCAACGTGATCTTTCCCTTAGGATGACTCCTACCGGGATTAACTCCTTGAAACGTGCCGGTAACCTCTAGCTCTTCCTCTACTATCTGAAGCTTGCTGATAACTGCTGGGAAAATCAGATTCAACCCGGCCCCACCGTCCACCAACATCATTGTGACTTTGAGGTTATGAATTGTTGGGGAGACAAACAATGGCAAGCATCCTACCACAGTGGTACGGCTAGGATGATCTTCCTCGTCAAAGATGATGGGCGTAGGGGACCATTTGAGCGAATTTCGGGACTTCGGCGCTAGCTCCACGGCATTGACTTCTCCTACCCACCTCTTGAGCTGACGGTGAGAGGCGTGCAGGGATGCACCCCCGTTAATGCAAAGGGCGTCAGTGGTCTTCTGAAACTCTTGCTCACTGGTTTCCTCTTCATCCCCTCCATCACTCTCATCATCACAGGTTCCCTTCTCTCGATGTCTGGCGGGCTTTCCTTGGTACCGAAGGGGTTTGCCAGGGCGATTTACTTCACCACCTCGGCCCTTACAGCCAGCAACATTCTGACTCTTTTCCTTATCATGCTTCTCATACTCTGCTCTCTCTCTCTTGACAAGCTGTTCAACCTGATAACACTCTTGAAGGTCGTGGCCCTTTGTCCGATGAGTCTTGTAGTACGGCCCATCACCTTTCCCAGATTTCTTGGCAGCAGCGGCTTCCCAGCAGTCAGTGCACCCGACAGCTTCCCTGCCGGGGCCTCAGCCTTGGCCTTCTTGCCGGTACTAGGTGTACCCGATCCTTCAACAGTCATTACTACCTTATCTCTCCGCTTCATGCTGCGCTTCCTGCTCTTCTTCTATCTGGTTGACTCATCATCATCCTCTGAATCAACATTGATGCAATCTTCCTCTCTGGGCAACTTCCTTCCCTCCTCCATCCGAGCACACTTATCCACCAGCATGTAGAGCTCCTTCACAGTCTTGGACAACCGCACGTTCATTTTAGAATGAACCCGGCGGTTGCGCACATTGGACTGGAAGGTGGCTATTACGGCTACCGGATGGATATTTGGGATATTTCTATGAACTTTGCTGAATCTCTGTAAATACTTACAGAGGGTTTCTCCTTCCTTCTGTTTGAGAAGCTGCAAGTCGCTGGGCCTGCCGGGCTTTTGATAACCGCCAGTGAAGGCGCCAATGAACTCGTGGCACATGTCTGCCCATGACGAAATGGAGTTCTCCGGCAGGTGCATCAGCCAAGACCTCACATTGGACATGAGGGCCAAAGGGTAGTAGTTGGCAAACACCTTCTCATCTCTTCCTCTGGCAGCCTGAATAACAATGGTGTAGATGCTCAGGAACTCTGCCGGGTTCAGCCTCACATCGTACTTCTCAGGTATCTCCTGCTTGAACGTGCGAACGGACGACCAACGGACTTGCCGCAGCTCACGGGTAAAGGCTGGGCAGCCAACCTCGAAAGGTAGGCACCCGCCAATATCGAGCGCGGGCTCGTCGACGTCGGGGCCATTGCACCCATCGGTCCGGCGAAGGTCATCGCGGCGTTGCTCAACAACGACGCGCGTGTCTCCTCTACGCCCATCCTCCGGGGCTCGTCGTTGGCCTAGACGTGCTCGAGGGTAAGAAGAGGCCATCAAGACGTCATCGGGATCTTGATTCTGTTGCGCTCGCGCTGGCTGCCGTGGCGGGTTATCACTCTCTGACTATAGCGCCAGAAAAGCTCCTGTCTACTAGGACTACGTCGGTATTTCCCCAAAGAGGAAGGGATGATGCAGCACAGCGACGGTAGGTATTTTCCTCAGTGAAGAAATCAAGGTTATCGAACCAGTAGGAGAACCAAGCAACACAACATAAACAACACCTGCACAAAAATAACAACACCTCACAACCCGACGTGTTAAAGGGGTTGTCAATCCATTTCAAGTAACGATGCCAGAAATTGGTAATAGATTTAAATAATAGATCGCAAATAAAATAAAGTGCAGCAAAGTATTTTTGTATTTTTGGTTTCCCCCCCCCCCCCCCCCCCCCCCCCCCCCCCCCCCCCCCCCCCCCCCCCCCCCCCCCCCCCCCCCCCCCCCCCCCCCCCCCCCCCCCCCCCCCCCCCCCCCCCCCCCCCCCCCCCCCCCCCCCCCCCCCCCCCCCCCCCCCCCCCCCCCCCCCCCCCCCCCCCCCCCCCCCCCCCCCCCCCCCCCCCCCCCCCCCCCCCCCCCCCCCCCCCCCCCCCCCCCCCCCCCCCCCCCCCCCCCCCCCCCCCCCCCCCCCCCCCCCCCCCCCCCCCCCCCCCCCCCCCCCCCCCCCCCCCCCCCCCCCCCCCCCCCCCCCCCCCCCCCCCCCCCCCCCCCCCCCCCCCCCCCCCCCCCCCCCCCCCCCCCCCCCCCCCCCCCCCCCCCCCCCCCCCCCCCCCCCCCCCCCCCCCCCCCCCCCCCCCCCCCCCCCCCCCCCCCCCCCCCCCCCCCCCCCCCCCCCCCCCCCCCCCCCCCCCCCCCCCCCCCCCCCCCCCCCCCCCCCCCCCCCCCCCCCCCCCCCCCCCCCCCCCCCCCCCCCCCCCCCCCCCCCCCCCCCCCCCCCCCCCCCCCCCCCCCCCCCCCCCCCCCCCCCCCCCCCCCCCCCCCCCCATCTCCAAGAGACCATTGTATTGAGAATTCAGCGAGAGAGAGAAAGCCATCTAGCTACTTACTACGGACCCGAAGGTCTACAAAGAACTACTCACGCATCATCGAAGAGGCACCAATGGAGTTGGTGAACCCCATCCGAGATGGTGTCTAGATTGGATCTGGTGGTTCTGGACTCTGCGGCGGCTGGATGAATATTTCGTCGACGCTCGTAGGGTTTCTGGAATATTGGGGTATTTATAGATCAAAGAGGCGGTCCGGGGGGCACCCGAGGTGGGCACAACCTACCAGGGCGCGCCTGGGCATCCTGGCGCGCCCTAGTGGGTTGTCCCCTCCTCGGGACTCCCCCTAGGTGCAACAAGGGCCCAACATCTTCCATCTGGCCCATAAAAAATCATCGTGGAGTTTCGTGGCATTTGGACTCCGTCTGGTATTGATTTTCTGTGATGTAAAAAACATGGAAAAATAGCAACGGGCACTTGGCACTATGTCAATAGGTTAGTACCAAAAAATGATATAAAATGACTCTAAAATGATTATAAAACATCCAAGACTGATAATAAAATATCATGGAACAATCAAAAATTACAGATACGTTGGAGACGTATCAGCATCCCCAAGCTTAACTCCTGCTCGTCCTCGAGTAGGTAAGTGAAAAAAACAGAATTTTTGACGTGGAGTGATGTTTATCATGTCGTATCATATTCTTTTCTTTATAGCATGGACATTTGGACTTTTATGTGATTCAAAGCAATAGTCTATTTTTGACATAATAATTTAGATACTCAAGCATATCAACAAGCAACCATGTCTTTCAAAATATCAATGCTAAAACAAGTTATCCCTAGCCCATCATGCTCAAACATTGATCCATTCATGAAACACACTCAAATATTAGCTACACCCAATACTTAAGTACGATCATATTGCCTCCTAGTTGGTGCTTTTTATGAGAGAAGATGGAGACTCAAATTTCAAAATAAAAATGGCATAAAGTAAAAGATAGGCCCTTCACAGAGGGAAGTTGGGATTTGTAGAGGTGCCAAAGCTCAAAGCGAAAAAAATAGAGAAAAAATATTTTGGGAGGTGTATCCATCCCACCAACGAAAACGACTTAGAGTGCCCAACACTTTCCATGCTAGATATGCCATAGGCAGTTCCAAAACAGAAAATAAAGTTTATTCCTTTTTCCACCATACTTTCAGTTTCCATGGCTAATCGTACCCACAGGTGCCCTCCATACCAACACTTTCCAAGGAATTTATTATTTGACAACATAAAGTAAATTCATTTTTGCATTTTGGGACTGGGAATCCCTAAGACCTTTGCCTTACTCTCGTGCAATGACAAGTGAATAAACACTCATCGTGAGTATAACACATCCAGCATGGAAAATATTAGCCACCCATTACCGTTCTGCGAGCGAAACAAACAAACAAAAGAGAAGTTTATTTTGAAAATTAGAGATGGCACATGCAAATTTGCTTAGAACGGCAAAGAATACCGCATATAGGTAGATATAGTGGACTCATGTGGAAAAACTGGTTTAAAGGATTTTGGATGCACAAGTAGAGATCATACTTGGTGCAAAGTGAAGGCTAGCAAAAGATTGGGAAGCAACCAACCAAGAAACGAATAATCTCATAAGCAAGCATTAAGCATAACTAACACCGAATAATGCACCACAAATAGGATATAATTTTCATTGCATGCTTATTGACTTTCGTGCATGCATAGGGAATCACAAACCTTAACACCAATATTCTTACTAGAGCACAATTACTCATCAACATAACTCACATATCACATCATCATATCTCAAAACTATTACTAAGAATCAAGTTTATTTTGTCCAATGATCTTCATGACATTTTTTCTTTATTTCTTTATCCTTGTTGGATATCTATCACTTTGGGACTGATTTTCATGTGTTGCTTTTCATAAGCTCAAACAAATATAAGTGAAGATCATGAGCATAACAAATTTTGTTTCTCTCAAAATAATTTAAGTGAAGCAAGAGAGAATTTCTTCAAAATTTTACTAACTCTCAAATAAATCTAAGTGAAGCAAGAGAGCATTTCTTCAAAAATACTAAGCACACCATGATCAAAAAGATATAACTGAAGCACTAGAGCAAGTCGTAGCTCATAAAAGATTTAAGTGAAGCACAGAGAGCAATTCTAACAAGTCATGACATAATTTTGGCTCTCTCAAATAGGTGTGTCCAGCAATGATTGATGACTTAAAACACAAAATAAAACAAGCAAAGACACATATCATACAAGACGCTCCAAGCAAAACACATACCATGCGACGAATAAAAATATAGCCTGGAGTAAAATACCGATGGTCGTTAGAAGAAATAGGGGATGCCACTCGGGGGCATCCCCAAGCTTAGTTGGTTGCTCATTCTTGGATCATAGCTTGGGATGCCGGGGCATCCCCAATCTTAGGATCTTCTATCCTTCTTTTCTCCATCGTAAGATCAGCCAAAACTTGAAAACTTCAATCACACAAAACTCAACAAAACCTTCGTGAGATCCGTTAGTGTAAGAAAAATAAATCACTACTATAAGTGCTATGTCAAACCAATTCTTATTTTGTTTTTGTATTATATCTACTGTATTCAAACTTTTCTATGGCAAAAACTCATCAAAGAAAACCATAGATCCATCAAAATAAGCACATAACACAAAGAAAACAGAATCTATCAAAACAGAATTGTCTATAGCAATCTGATTTGTTTGAATACTTCTGGAAGTCCGAAAATTCTAAAAACTAGGAAAGCCTGGATAATTTGTATATTGATCTTCCGCAAAAAGAATTGGCATGTTATCACATTGTGGTGAATTTTAAAAATTATTTTCATGAGCACAAAGTTTATGTCTTTTTCAGCAAGATCAAACAACTATCACCCAAGAAGATCCTACTGGTTCTACTTGGCACAAAAACTAATTAAAACACAAAAAAAACATAATCATAATAGTAGCATAATTGTGTAAACACACAATAATAGAAACCAAAAAGAAAAAATAAATTTTATTCATTGGGTTGCCTCCCAACAAGCGCTATAGTTTTACGCCCTTAGCTAGGCATAAAGCAAGGATCTAAGTTTTGTCATCTTTGTCCAACTCTTCAATCAAACACTTAGAATCCTTCAAGGATTTAGCATAAGGACATTCGATAGCAATACTTCTAGGGGTAAATTTAAAGATTTCATTCTTGCAAAAAGGATCTCTTATCACTTCAACAAAATCAGGATGGATACTAATCATCTTAAGATCTCCTTTATTGCTATCACTAGAAGTTGCACCCTTGTTCCCAGATCTCCTACTCTTTACGGGAGTTTCCTCAATAATTTTAGTGGTAGTAAAAGCCGTGCTTAGATTACTAAAGATTTCTTCCAATTTATCAATCCGAGACGGACTTTCTTCTTTTCTTTCATGGATTAAGGTACCCCTCTCTTTTAACAACTTAAAAATATCGCCCGCTTTTGACCCAAGATTAGTATCAAAATTATGCAACTTATGTATAATTTCCATATGATCTTCGGTAAGCATTTTCTTTTCGATAACATCTAGTCTTTCCATAACATCCTTAAGAGTCAAAATTGTTTCATTAACCATAAGAGGTGGTGAGCCCACTAAATTTCCCATAGCATTAAGAGCATCAAAAGGAGGACTCATTAAGAAATTTCCACCGGTAATCTTATCAAGGACGAATCTATACCAAGTGGTGATGCCAACATAAAAACAACGCAGAAGCACAATGGTAGATAGCTTACATATAGATCTATTTTGAGCATTGCAAATTCTATACCAAGCATCTTTTAAATTTCTCCTCCCCTTTGTTTAAAGTTCAGGACCTCATCCTCGGGAGTGCAAGAAATAGAGGAAGAACTATCCATAATGGCAAACAAGAATGCATGCAAAAATAGATCCGGCAATAAAACGGCGAACGGAAAAAGAGAGGTGAATAAAACGACAAATTTTGTGAAGTTGGGGAGAGGAAAATGAGAGGCAAATGGCAAATAATGTAAATTGCAGGGAGATGATATTTGTGATTAGGAACCTGGTTATGTTGAAGATCTTCCCCGGCAACGGCGCCAGAAATTCCTTTTTATCGCTCTCTGACTATAGCGCCAGAAAAGCTCTTGTCTACTAGGACTACGTCAGTATTTCCCCAAAGAGGAAGGGATGATGCAGCACAGCGACGGTAGGTATTTCCCTCGGTGAAGAAATCAAGGTTATCGAACCAGTAGGCGAACCAAGCAACACAACGTAAACAGCACCTGCACAAAAATAACAACACCTCGCAACCCGACGTGTTAAAGGGCTTGTCAATCCATTTCAAGTAACGATGCCAGAAATTGGTAATAGATTTAAATAATAGATCGCAAATAAAATAAAGTGCAGCAAAGTATTTTTGTATTTTTGGTTTCCCCCCCCCCCCCCCCCCCCCCCCCCCCCCCCCCCCCCCCCCCCCCCCCCCCCCCCCCCCCCCCCCCCCCCCCCCCCCCCCCCCCCCCCCCCCCCCCCCCCCCCCCCCCCCCCCCCCCCCCCCCCCCCCCCCCCCCCCCCCCCCCCCCCCCCCCCCCCCCCCCCCCCCCCCCCCCCCCCCCCCCCCCCCCCCCCCCCCCCCCCCCCCCCCCCCCCCCCCCCCCCCCCCCCCCCCCCCCCCCCCCCCCCCCCCCCCCCCCCCCCCCCCCCCCCCCCCCCCCCCCCCCCCCCCCCCCCCCCCCCCCCCCCCCCCCCCCCCCCCCCCCCCCCCCCCCCCCCCCCCCCCCCCCCCCCCCCCCCCCCCCCCCCCCCCCCCCCCCCCCCCCCCCCCCCCCCCCCCCCCCCCCCCCCCCCCCCCCCCCCCCCCCCCCCCCCCCCCCCCCCCCCCCCCCCCCCCCCCCCCCCCCCCCCCCCCCCCCCCCCCCCCCCCCCCCCCCCCCCCCCCCCCCCCCCCCCCCCCCCCCCCCCCCCCCCCCCCCCCCCCCCCCCCCCCCCCCCCCCCCCCCCCCCCCCCCCCCCCCCCCCCCCCCCCCCCCCCCCCCCCCCCCCCCCCCCCCCCCCCCCCCCCCCCCCCCCCCCCCCCCCCCCCCCCCCCCCCCCCCCCCCCCCCCCCCCCCCCCCCCCCCCCCCCCCCCCCCCCCCCCCCCCCCCCCCCCCCCCCCCCCCCCCCCCCCCCCCCCCCCCCCCCCCCCCCCCCCCCCCCCCCCCCCCCCCCCCCCCCCCCCCCCCCCCCCCCCCCCCCCCCCCCCCCCCCCCCCCCCCCCCCCCCCCCCCCCCCCCCCCCCCCCCCCCCCCCCCCCCCCCCCCCCCCCCCCCCCCCCCCCCCCCCCCCCCCCCCCCCCCCCCCCCCCCCCCCCCCCCCCCCCCCCCCCCCCCCCCCCCCCCCCCCCCCCCCCCCCCCCCCCCCCCCCCCCCCCCCCCCCCCCCCCCCCCCCCCCCCCCCCCCCCCCCCCCCCCCCCCCCCCCCCCCCCCCCCCCCCCCCCCCCCCCCCCCCCCCCCCCCCCCCCCCCCCCCCCCCCCCCCCCCCCCCCCCCCCCCCCCCCATCTCCAAGAGACCATTGTATTGAGAATTCAGCGAGAGAGAGAAAGCCATCTAGCTACTTACTACGGACCCGAAGGTCTACAAAGAACTACTCACGCATCATCGGAGAGGCACCAATGGAGTTGATGAACCACATCTGAGATGGTGTCTAGATTGGATCTGGTGGTTCTGGACTCTGCGGCGGCTGGATGAATATTTCGTCGATGCTCGTAAGGTTTCTGGAATATTGGGGTATTTATAGAGCAAAGAGGCGGTCCGGGGGGCACCCGAGGTGGGCACAACCTACCAGGGTGCGCCTGGGCATCCTGGCGCGCCCTAGTGGGTTGTCCCCTCCTCGGGACTCCCCCTAGGTGCAACAAGGTCCCAACATCTTCCATCTGGCCCATAAAAAATCATCGTGGAGTTTTGTGGCATTTGGACTCCGTCTGGTATTGATTTTCTGCGATGTAAAAAACATGGAAAAACAACAACTGGCACTTGGCACTATGTCAATAGGTTAGTACCAAAAAATGATATAAAATGACTCTAAAATGATTATAAAACATCCAAGATTGATAATAAAATAGCATGGAACAATCAAATATTAAAGATACGTTGGAGACGTATCAGCATCCCCAAGCTTAACTCCTGCTCGTCCTCGAGTAGGTAATTGAAAAAAACAGAATTTTTGACGTGGAGTGCTGTTTATCATGTCATATCATATTATTTTCTTTATAGCATGGACATTTGGACTTTTATGTGATTCAAAGCAATAGTCTATTTTTGACATAATAATTTAGATACTCAAGCATATCAACAAGCAACCATGTCTTTCAAAAACTCAGTGCTAAAACAAGTTATCCCTAGCTCATCATGCTCAAACATTGATCCATTCATGAAACACACTCGAATATTAGCTACACCCAATACTTAAGTATGATCATATTGCCTCCTAGTTGGTGCTTTTTATGAGAGAAGATGGAGACTCAAATTTCAAAATAAAAATGGCATAAAGTAAAAGATAGGCCCTTCGCAGAGGGAAGTAGGGATTTGTAGAGGTGCCAGAGCTCAAAGCAAAAAAAATAGTGAAAAAAATATTTTGGGAGGTGTATCCATCCCACCAACGAAAACGACTTAGAGTGCCCAACACTTTCCATGCTAGATATGTCATAGGCGGTTCCAAAACAGAAAATAAAGTTTATTCCTTTTTCCACCATACTTTAACTTTCCATGGCTAATCGTATCCACAGGTGCCCTCCATACCAACACTTTCCAAGGAATTTAATATTTGACAACATAAAGTAAATTCATTTTTGCATTTTGGGACTGGGCATCCCTAAGACCTTTGCCTTACTCTCATGCAATGACAAGTGAATAAACACTCATCGTGAGAATAACACATCCAGCATGGAAAATATTAGCCACCCATTACCGTTCCGCGAGTGAAACAAACAAACAAAAGAGAAGTTTATTTTGAAAATTAGAGATGGCACATGAAAATTTGCTTAGAACGGCAAAGAATACCATATATAGGTAGATATAGTGGACTCATGTGGAAAAATTGGTTTAAAGGATTTTGGATGCACAAGTAGAGATCATACTTGGTGCAAAGTGAAGGCTAGCAAAAGATTGGGAAGCAAGCAACCAAGAAACGAATAATCTCATAAGCAAGCATTAAGCATAACTAACACCGAATAATGCACCACAAATAGGATATAATTTTCATTGCATGCTTATTGACTTTCGTGCATGCATAGGGAATCACAAACCTTAACACCAATATTCTTACTAGAGCAGAATTACTCATCAACATAACTCACATATCACATCATCATATCTCAAAACTATTACTAAGAATCAAGTTTATTTTGTCCAATGATCTTCATGACATTTTTTCTTTATTTCTTTATCCTTGTTGGATATCTATCACTTTGGGACTGATTTTCATGTGTTGCTTTTCATAAGCTCAAACAAATATAAGTGAAGATCATGAGCATAACAAATTTTGTTTCTCTCAAAATAATTTAAGTGAAGCAAGAGAGAATTTCTTCAAAATTTTACTAACTCTCAAATAAATCTAAGTTAAGCAAGAGAGCATTTCTTCAAAAATACTAAGCACACCGTGATCAAAAAGATATAAGTGAAGCACTAGAGCAAGTCGTAGCTCATAAAAGATTTAAGTGAAGCACAGAGAGAAATTCTAACAAGTCATGACATAATTTTGGCTCTCTCAAATAGGTGTGTACAACAATGATTGATGACTTAAAACACAAAATAAAACAAGCAAAGACACATATCATACAAGACGCTCCATGCCAAACACATACCATGTGACGAATAAAAATATAGCCTGGAGTAAAATACCGATGGTCATTAGAAGAAAGAGGGGATGCCACTCGGGGGCATCCCCAAGCTTAGTTGGTTGCTCATTCTTGGATAATAGCTTGGGATGTTGGGGCATCCCCAATCTTAGGCTCTTCTATCCTTCTTTCATCCATCGTAAGATAAGCCAAAACTTAAAAACTTCAATCACACAAAACTCACCAAACCTTGGTGAGATCTGTTAGTGTAAGAAAATAAATCACTACTATAAGTGCTGTGTCAAACCAATTCTTATTTTGTTTTTGTATTATATCTACTGTATTCAAACTTTTCTATGGCAAAAACTCATCAAAGAAAACCATAGAGCCATCAAAATAAGCACATAACACAAAGAAACCAGAATTTGTCAAAACAGAACAGTCTGTAGAAATCTGATTTGTTCGAATACTTCTAGAACTCCAAAAATTCCGAAAACTAGGAAAACCTGGATAATTTGTATATTTATCTTCTGCAAAAAGAATTGGCATGTTGTCACGTTGTGGTGAATTTCAAAAATTATTTTTGTGAGCACAAAGTTTCTGTCTTTTTCAGCAAGATCAAACAACTATCACCCAAGAAGATCCTACTGGTTCTACTTGGCACAAAAACTAATTAAAACACAAAAAACACAATCATAACAGTAGCATAATTGTGTAAACACACAATAACAGAAAGCAAAAACAAAAAAATAAATTTTATTCATTGGGTTGCCTCCCAACAAGCGCTATAGTTTTACGCCCTTAGCTAGGCATAAAGCAAGGATCTAAGTTTTGTCATCTTTGTCCAACTCCTCAATCAAACACTTAGAATCCTTCAAGGATTTAGCATAAGGACCTTCGATAGCAATACTTCTAGGGGTAAATTTAAAGATTTCATTCTTGCAAAAAGGATCTCTTATCACTTCATCAAAATCAGGATGGATACTAATCATCTTAAGATCTCCTTTATTGCTATCACTAGAAGTTGAACCCTTGTTCTGAGATCTCCTACTCTTTACGGGAGTTTCCTCAATAATTTTAGTGGTAGTAAAAGCCGTGCTTAGATTACTAAAGATTTCTTCCAATTTATCGATCCGAGACGGACTTTCTTCTATTCTTTCATGGATTAAGGTACCCCTCTCTTTTAACAACTTAAAAATATCGCCCGCTTTTGACCCAAGATTAGTATCAAAATTATGCATCTTATGTATAATTTCCATATGATCTTTGGTGAGCATTTTGTTTTCGATAACATCTAGTCTTTCCATAACATCCTTAAGAGTCAAAATTGTTTCATTAACCATAAGAGGTGGTGAGCCCAATAAATTTCCCATAGCATTAAGAGCATCAAAAGGAGGACTCATTATGAAATTTCCACCGGTAATCTTATCAAGGACGAATCTATACCAAGTGGTGATGCCAACATAAAAACAACGCAGAAGCACAATGGTAGATAGCTTATGGATAGATCTATTATGAGCATTGCAAATTCTATACCAAGCATCTTTTAAATTTTCTCCTCCCCTTTGTTTAAAGTTGAGGACCTCGTACTTGGGAGTGCAAGCAATAGAGGAAGAACTATCCATAATGGCAAACAAGAATGCACGCAAAAACAGATCCGACAATAAAACGGCGAACGAAAAAAGAGAGGCAAATAAAATGACAAATTTTGTGAAGTTGGGGAGAGGAAAACGAGAGGCAAATGGCAAATAATGTAAATTGCAAGGAGATGATATTTGTGATTAGGAACCTGGTTATGTTGAAGATCTTCCCCGGCAACGGCGCCAGAAATTCCTTTTGATCGCTCTCTGACTATAGCGCCAGAAAAGCTCCTGTCTACTAGGACTACGTCGGTATTTCCCCAAAGAGGAAGGGTTGATGCAGCACAGTGACGGTAGGTATTTCCCTCAGTGAAGAAATCAAGGTTATCGAACCAGTAGGAGAACCAAGCAACACAACGTAAACAGTACCTGCACAAAAATAACAATAGCTCGGGTTACGTGTTAAAGGGTTGTCAATCCATTTCAAGTAATGATGCCAGAAATTGGTAATAGATTTAAATAATAGACTGCAAATAAAATAAAGTGCAGCAATGTATTTTTGTATTTTTGGTTTAATAGATCTGAATAAAAATGCAAAGGAAAAGTAGATCGCAAGCAAATATATGAGGAAGAAGACCCGGGGGCCGTAGGTTTCACTAGTGGCTTCTCTCGAGAAAGATAGAAAACGGTGGGTAAACAGATTACTGTTGGGCAATTGATAGAACCTCAAATAATTATGACGATATGCAGGCAATGATCATTACATAGGCATCACGTCCAAGATTAGTAGACCGACTCCTGCCTGCATCTACTACTATTACTCCACACATCAACCGCTATCCAGCATGCGTCTAGTGTATTAAGTTCATGGAAAAATGGAGTAATGCAATAAGAATGATGACATGATGTCGACAAGGTCCGTTTATCTATTGCGTAGATATAAATCCCATCTTTTTATCATTAGTAGCAATGATACATACGTGTTGTTTCCCTTTGTGTCACTCGTAGCAAGCATCGTAAGATCGAACCCACTACTGGGAACCTCTCCCATTGCAAGATAAATAGCTCAAGTTGGCCAAACAAAACCCAAATATTGGAGAAAAATACGAGGCTATAAGAGATCATGCATATAAGAGATCGAAGAAACTCAAATAACTTTCATGGATATAAAAAGATATGACTGATCATAAACTCAATGTTCATCAGATCCCAACAAACACACCGCAAAACGAGTTACATCATATGGATCTCCAAGAGACAATTGTATTGAGAATTCAGCGAGAGAGAGAAAGCCATCTAGCTACTTACTACGGACCCGAAGGTCTACAAAGAACTACTCACGCATCATCAGAGAGGCACCAATGGAATTGGTGAACCCCATCCGAGATGGTGTCTAGATTGCATCTGGTGGTTCTAGACTCTGCGGCGGCTGGATGAATATTTCATCGATGCTCCTAGGGTTTTTGGAATATTGTGGTTTTTATAGAGCAAAGAGGCGGTCCGGGGGGCAACCGAGGTGGGCACAACCTACCAGGGCGTGCCTGGGCATCCTGGCGTGCCCTAGTGGGTTGTCCCCTCCTCGGGACTCCCCCTAGGTGCAACTAGGGCCCAACATCTTCCATCTGGCCCATAAAAAATCATCGTGGAGTTTCGTGGCATTTGGACTCCGTCTGGTATTGATTTTTTGCGATGTAAAAAACATGGAAAACAGCAACTGGCACTTGGCACTATGTCAATAGGTTAGTACCAAAAAATGATATAAAATGACTCTAAAATGATTATAAAACATCCAAGATTGATAAAAAATAGCATGGAACAATAAAAAATTATAGATACGTTGGAGACGTATCAGCATCCCCAAGCTTAACTCCTGCTCGTCCTCGAGTAGGTAAGTGAAAAAAAACAGAATTTTTGACGTGGAGTGCTGTTTATCATGTCATATCATATTCTTTTCTTTATAGCATGGACATTTGGACTTTTATGTGATTCAAAGCAATAGTCTATTTTTGACATAATAATATAGATACTCAAGCATATTGTCGGTGTCAAAACCGGCGGATCTCGGGTAGGGGGTCCCGAACTGTGCGTCTAAGGTCGATGGTAACAGGAGACAGGGGACACGATGTTTACCCAGGTTTGGGCCCTCTCTATGGAGGTAATACCCTACTTCCTGCTTGATTGATCTTGATGAATATGAGTATTACAAGAGTTGATCTACCACGAGATCGAGATGGCTAAACCCTAAAAGCCGAGCCTATATGACTATGGTAATGAGTATCTGTTCCTCCGGACTAAGTCCTCCGGTTTATATAGACACCGGGCGGATCTAGGGTTACACAAGGTCGGTTACAAAGGAAAGGAATCTACATATTCGGTCGCCAAGCTTGCCTTCCACGCCAAGGAGAGTCCCATCCGGACATGGGTGTAGTCTTCGGTCTTCGTATCTTCACACCCCATCAGTCCGGCACATGACTAATAGGCCGGATGCCCGAGGACCCCTTAGTCCAGGACTCCCTCAGTAGCCCCTGAACCTGGCTTCAATGAAGAGGAGTCCGGCGTGCAGATTTGTCTTCGGCATTGCAAGTCGGGTTCCCTTCTTTCCGGATACTTCACAATGGTCTTCGGACGATCGAGTTCGGCTCTGTAGCACGGGTAGCATATACTCCCATAGAGGGCATAATAATTTATAAGTACAATCCTCTGACAACTTTTACAACATGACATCACGTCAGTCCGGTCATTATTTCGAACCGTTGTTTCACCTGTGGCCCCACGTTCCAAGACGCGGTTGTCATTGGCATGTCTTGTCCAAGCAGAGATCGTGTCCCCTTATTAAGGAATTCCTTTATCGACACAGACGTGGGTAACCCAACTGTCCTTAGGGTACAACTCCTTGGGAATAGGCAAATTTTAAGGCCCGGGAGGAGGCGTTCGATATTCTCGGCCTTTATAAAGGGGCACAGGCCCGCCTTTCCTCTCCACGCTTGCTTCTTCCTCGACTCTTACTACCTCAAGTTCCAACACCCAGGTTTCACCCTTCGCAAGCCTCAGTCATGTCCGGATCCAGCCGTCATGGCTGGTGGGTGGCTTCTTCTGTCACAGAGGAGGATATCACGAAGCTTCGGGCGGCAAGATACCTGACCACAGAAATCCTCCATCGGCTTCCCGCGGAGGGGCAGGTTATCCCTACCCCTAGATCCGGAGAGAGGGTCGTGTTGGTTTCCCACTTCCTCTGAGGATTAGGGTTCACCCTTAATCCCTTCGTCTGGGGGCTCATGTTCTATTATGGACTAGATTTTCACGATCTCGCACCGAACTCGGTTCTTCTCATCTCGGCGTTTATCGTCACGTGCGAAGCCTTCCTCCGAACTCCTCCACACTTCGGCTTGTGGCTCAAGACCTTTAATGTGAAACCGCAAATGATAGAGGGGAAATAGGCGGAGTGCGGTGGTGCCTCAGTGAGCAAGCTTACCAGCGCTATTTGGCTAAAAGGATCTTTCAAAGAATCTTGCGACTTATGGCAGCAGGAGTGGTTCTATATCACCGAGCCCCGCGGTTCCAAGTGGGTAGCTGCGCTTGCGTTTCGACCCAGCCCCCCAATTCAGCTTGCATCATGGATTAATAAGGGGTTGGACTGGGGATCAGTTGACGAGGTGCGGACTCTGCAAAGTCGCATCCGGAGCCTCATTGAGAAGGATATCGATCTTGTCAACATTATTCAGGTAATGCTAGTCCACCGGACCCTGCCGTGCCAGCGACGGCCTCTCCGTATGTGGGAGTTTAACCCAGAAGGGCCACGGACTCTTCAGCACTTCTTCGGCACTATGCACGAAGGAATGTGGAAATTATTTTTTGGGAAACGAAAACAATGGCCGGACTCCACCGAAGATACCGGCCTAGACTGCAACCATCCAGATACCCCGGTAAGTACTCGTCCGCCGAACACCTCATAATCAGATATCCTGTGGTAAGACACTGAGCAAACCATCTTTTTCCAGGGCTGGATAAAGAAAGCAGAATGGATTAGGTGTCCGGCCCCTCTTCCCGAAGACTCAGCGGACCCCGTGTTAACAAGGATGCTGGCACCGGCATCGTACCAGGTGCCGGTAGGGGAGGGCAAGGTGGAGAGTGAGAAGACCTGGGGTGACCTTCATTCTGGAGGTAAATTAGATACTGAGTCCGGAGAAATTGACGTTTCCTCGCCCAAAGACAAAGGCGAAAGAGAAGCAAGTATCCCTTCCCCATTCAGGAAGAAAAGGGCCGCCTCCGAAGGTTGGGAGGGGCGGTATCCTAAGAGGGGCAAGATGCCACCGTCGAGCGGCTCGGGATTGGAAGGAGACGCCATTGAACAACTCCGTCATGAGGACAAGCCCTCAACCAAATCGTAAGTGAATCCGGGGTGCTTTGATAGCATCCTGCTCCTTTCCTGTTACCGAAGAGACATGTAACGTGCCTGTGTATTTTTACAGTTCGGCACAGAGTTTTTCTGGGCAATCCTCTTCTTTCGGACATCTCCTCCCAGAGATGATGGAAAGCGAGACGCCTCCCCCAACCTCCTCGCCAAATAAGGCGGACGACTTTGAAGTGTCATCTCAGAGGGTTTTTCTTGATCAACAAGCGGTGCAGGGGATGAAAGAGGTAGTACCCGAAGGTGAACCTCCGATCGTCCGGGATTCGGGGGGCCAATAATGAAGGCCTCGGACTGTTCGGTTTTCAGCCAATGATGATTCTGGAGACGGGTGAACAGGTTCCTTCAAACTATGGCCGTGCTCCTACAGCGGCTTCCGGAGATCCGGCGGCGCCGGATATGTTGAGGGATATGCTGTGAAAAGCATCTGTCTCGGGGGAACAGCGTACCTTGATGGGTACGGTGGTTGAGAAGATTCTATCCGCGAAGAACGGATTGAATGAAGCTTTCATGAGCCTGCTAAGAGGCTTCGAGGTTTGTGATGTAATGTTTTCAACTATATTTTATTTGCAAAGATGCACCTGTGTATAGGTAGTAACCCCTGAGACTCAGGTTGGCTTCCCATGGGAGGCGAACGGAGGATCAAGAAGAAATACTCAAGGACTAACCTAATTAACTGGAACACAGGCTGCTTCCCCCCTGGCTACTTCCCGGACTACGGATATTGCCAAGCTGCAGTTGAAGCTTGATGTGGCAGGGGATGACATTACGTTAATCAATATGCGTCTTGACGAGTCACAAGTTATGTATTCGGAGCAGTCCTTTCACATATATTTTTGTAATATAAGCATGACGCTGAAAGTTATATACTGGGATATGCATGGCTGCAAATGGTGCTGCCGCCATTGAAATTCTTCGGGCGGAGCTGGCCTGGGCCAAGGAGCAGGCCCGGTTTAGTAATGCGGCTGCCGAAAAGGCATCGGCTGAGTTAAAAGCCGAACAAGCTGCTCGGTGCCAAGACGAGGAGAAGATATCCACGATGGCGCTCGAACTGAAAAATGCTACTGGCCGCTGTGAATTCCTTGAGAAGGAGAATGAAGCCAGAACGGCTGAACTTGACAAGCCCTTACGAGAGGCGAAAGAAGCGCGGTCTGAATCCAGAGCAGCCCGTGAGGAGATCCGGCAAGCTGGGGAGATTGTGGCCTGTAAGCCCGTTTTGCTGCAGGCTAAGTTCGGCGATCCGAACTTTGCTCAGCTTAACCAAGTGTGGAGTTCTCCAGACGAGTTTTTAGACTTGCCGAAGAGTTCTTCCGATGCGGCGCAGTTTTATCATGCGCGAGAGGGGTATGCAACAAAGAAGCTTTTCTGGTCACAATTTGGCACGTCAAAGCGCCCTCTGTTGCTGAATGAACAGATGTCCCAATGGGCCGAGCTTCATAGGATATCCAGCGATGCCATGAAGAACGTCATAATCCGGCTATGGCCGACTGAGCCTGTTCTGAATAGCTACTTCGGCTTGGTGCAGCGGCTTGTTGATGCGGTGCCACGTATCGACGCTGTGAAGCGGTCGGCGTGCATTGAGGGTGCACGGATGGCCTTTGCCCGTGTCAAGACATTCTGGGGGGAAATGAAGGCCATCGATGTTGCGGCGAAGAGTCCACCCGAGGGCAAGGACCGTCACGCACCCGAGCATTATTTTGAAGATGTCTTAGAGGCTGCCCGCTTGATAGAGGGTCAATGCTCGAAAGACATAATATTCGAGTGAGGTGTATGGGAATTGTAAAAGACAAATTTATAGTTAATTTATTTTTATGTTTTGCTCGAAAGCTTGTGGTCCTCCTGTGCGGCCGTTTTATATAATCTGAAAGTTTTCCATTCGTCGGCTTCAGCCCCCTCGTAGGAAGTACGGGGGTGTTCGGAAAAGCATTTGATCACTCTTGACCCAACGTCTTGGTCCATGAAGGAGGTGATAATGCGGCGAACCAGGCAATCAGACTATAGGGCGTTAACACTTTCACTTAGCCATAGGAGTTTTATAGGGGGGCTACGATATAGCCCCTGGTATGTGTACGGCTTATTCCAATATGGTGTGTTACATATATGACCTGAAAAAAGGTCCTTCGTGTGACACGGAGGGAATCGCGACAGATTCCGATAAGTCATCAAGTGGTTGACCAGCTCTCGCAGCATCATGACAGTCGGTTTTCGGCTTTCTCTACTGAGGTGCTTGACCAGATGAACCAGAAGCACAATCGCAGTAGTTCTCCCTTTACTACCCTAGCCGATAGAGCGGAACGTAAGGTAGCAAGCACAGGAGCCGGGCAACCCAACCATTGACCCAAGACATGATTCGGAGCTGATGCATATAAGGCCAAAATCACGACACCGAAGTACGCTATAAAGTTGTTCAGACTTTATTGGCAACTCATTTGTTCCCATACCGAGCCCCTGGCAGGTTATGCTGAGGTATGTCTGTGAAACAGCTATATGGGCCAAATTCATTTGTGAAAAAGAAATGAATGATTAATGCGGATTATGTTTACTGTGACCTGAGTGATATGCCAATGGTTACTTTATAGGTAGAAAGACCACGACCCCGGCTATTTGACATGCCCGGGGTCAAAGGCGGAGGAAAAAGGCATATTACAAGCTCGAAATAAAGAGTGCGGTCTACAAAAAGTTATTTTGGACCTCCTGTCGCACGTCTGCGCCACCTGTCCTCGGCGAGGGGAATCCTTGATGGAAGTAGCCCCTTAGGTGAGTCTACGGATCCGAACTCCAATAGAGTCAGGTAGATGTTTGTCCTTTGCGTCACCTATTTTTAAGAGATAATGAAGAAAGAAAGAGTAATGTAAAAAAATATTACGGGAATCCTTGCAGGCTTGTCCGTATTGTACTTCCACCGATGCCCATGGTGTCTTAAGTGCGTAGTGATGTATACGCGATACAAATTCACGGGTATATGAGGTGAGCGGCAGAAGCCGAACTGCTATTTCCGCTCCGGGGTTGATCGATCCTCGGGGGGAAATTGCTTCTGACCCCCGGTATTTAGTTGGTGAATTTCTTCGTCGGCCCTATCGCCTGGCGGCCTCTGCCCCTTGTGTTCGGCATTCAGCTTGCCGGCTTGCTTGAAGACCCAACAGCTTCTGTTGGTATGATTAGCTGGTTTATCGGGGTGGCCGTGAATCTGGCAGGGTCGGTCCAATATCCTGTCTAGGTTGGTTGGTCTGTCTCTGTTCGCCTTGAATGGCTTTTTCTGTTGACCGGGTTAGGGATTGCTGAATCCGGCGTTGACCGCTGTGTCGCGTGATCTTCCATTATCATTGCGACTGTTGTGTTTGGTTCGTCATGGCTTGCCATTGCCGTCTCGGATTTCCGAAGTGCCCGAGTCGCTGGCGCTGTTGCTTCTACGAGCAAGCCAGCTGTCTTCTCCCGCGCAAAAGCGGGTCATTAGAGTGGTAAGGGCTGTCATGGATTTAGGTCCTTCTTGACCGAGGTGGCGTGCAAGCCATTCATCCCGGACGCTGTGTTTGAAGGCTGCAAGGGCTTCCGCGTCCGAACAGTCGACGATTTGGTTCTTTTTAACTAAGAACCCAGTCCAGAGCTTCCTGGCTGACTCTCCAGGCTACTGGACAATGTGACTTAAGTCATCAGCATCCGGTGGCCGGTCATATATTCCTTGGAAGTTGTCATGAAAGGTGTCTTCCAAATCTTCCCAGCTGCCAATAGAATTTTCTGGCAGACTATTTAACCAGTACCGAGCAGGTCCTTTGAGTTTGAGTGGTAGGTATTTGATGGCATAAAGGTCATCTCTGCGGACCATGTGGATATGGAGGAGGAAGTCCTCGATCCATACCGCAGGATCCGTTGTTCCGTCATATGATTCGATATTCATGGGTTTGAACCCGTCTGGGAATTCATGCTCCATTACTTCGTCTGTGAAGCAAAGAGGGTGTGCGGCACCTCTATATTGGGCCACACTGCGACGTACCTCCGATGGAGTCCATTTGCGGTTTTCGGCCCGGGCGTGGCTAGGTTTGTCACGTCCGAATAGGTAGCCGTCGTCGCATGTCGAGGCACGTCCTCGCGATCCGTAGATCGATCTTGTGTGTCCTGCTCTACTGTCCGAGTCCTGTCGAAGGTCGTATGTACAACCCCGAGCTGTTTTATTCTTGCCTTTACGGCGAGGTGGGGCGGTCTGGTGTTCGGCTTGAGTTGCCGCTTTATCCGGGCCAAGTTGTGGTCGGCCTGCCGCATTGTGCGATGATGGTACGGGCTCCAGCACCTCGTCATCAAACTGAGGTAGCAATCTACGCTTCGGGTAGCTTTTGGCTGGGCCACTAAGGCCATATTTTTCGGCGGCCAGGACTTCGGTCCATCTATCATTGAGCAGATCTTGGTCCGCTTGAAGCTGCAGCTGCTTCTTTTTCAGGCTCTTTGCAGTGGCTATTAGCCGGCATTTGAAGCGCTCCTGCTCAAGAGGTTCCTCAGGCATGATGAAATCCTCGTTGCCGAGGCTCTCCTCTTCCTCGGAGAGCGGAAGATAATTACTGTCCTCCGAGTCTCCGTGTATGGCCTGTTCATCAGGGCTAACTTGCCCATTTTCCCGTTCCTCCTGTTCGGAGGTTACCTTGACGGGGTCTTCATTGTTTTCGGCATCGTCCGGAGTATTATTTTTTTCGGTGCCCATATTGCAGTCTTTGGAACGACATGACTTAGAGCGGCATCGAGGAAGCTGGCACTTGGGCCGTCTATCAGGAGGTTTATCGTCAACTGGATCCTCTTTGTCATCGTTGTTAGTTTTTTCAGGCGTGTCCACCATGTATATGTCGTAGGAAGGAGTGGCTGTCTATCGTCCAGTGAATGGCGGGTTTTGGCCTTGCACCTTGTCGGCATCGTCGTCCGTACTGACGATGTCTTCGGAGCCGTAGTCAAGCATGTCGGTTAAGTCCTCGACAGTGGCTATGAAGTGGGTGGTGGGTGGGAAGCAAAATTCTCCATTGTCAGCCTCTAGTTCGTACCGAACATAGTTCGGCTGTGAGTCCCCCGCCAAGGAGAAGTTCTTTAATGAGTTCAGCACATCGCCCAGGGGCGAGTGCTGGAAGATGTCTACGGCGCTGAACTCGAAGATCGATAAGCGATCAAGTTCGGCATCCGCGGACTCACATGGTTCGGAACTTATACCCGGAGAAGAGTCCGGAGTTCCGGTGACATGAGTATTGTGTGGGGTTAACTTCATGTGCGCCTCCAACGCCGGGGAATCTGTGGCCTCCGTGGTGGGGTTGAGCCTCCAACCCTTGGATGCCATGGTGTGCTGTGGATCTAAGGACAGAGTGGTCACAGGAGCTATCTCCTGGATGCGGTCTGCCGACAGATTTAGGTCATGTTCGTCAAGGTGACCAGGAGCGGTTGCCGCGGTCTCGAATCCGGCGAAGATCAAATCTCCACGGATGTCCGCAATGTAATTCAAGCTCCCAAATCTGACCTGATGGCCAGGGGCGTAGCTATCGATCTGCTCCAGGTGGCCAAATGAGTTGGCCGACAGCGCAAAGCCGCCAAACACGAAGATCTGTCCGGGGAGGAAGGTTTCTCCTTGGAAGACATCATTGTCGATGATTGAAGGGGCCATCGAACCTTTCTAGGATGGCACAGTGGAACTCTCAATGAAAGCACCAATGTCGGTGTCAAAACCGGGGGATCTCGGGTAGGGGGTCCCGAACTGTGCGTCTAAGATCGATGGTAACAGGAGACAGGGGACACGATGTTTACCCAGGTTCGGGCCCTCTCTATGGAGGTAATACCCTACTTCCTGCTTGATTGATCTTGATGAATATGAGTATTGCAAGAGTTGATCTACCACGAGATCGAGATGGCTAAACCCTAAAAGCCTAGCCTGTATGACTATGGTAATGAGTATCTGTTCCTCCAGTTTATATAGACACCGGGAGGATCTAGGGTTACACAAGGTCGGTTACAAAGGAAAGGAATCTACATATTCGGTCACCAAGCTTACCTTCCACGCCAAGGAGAGTTCCATCCGGACACGGGTGTAGTCTTCAGTCTTCGTATCTTCACAGCCCATCAGTCCGGCCCATGACTAACAGGCCGGACGCCCGAGGACCCCTTAGTCCACGACTCCCTCACATATCAACAAGCAACCATGTCTTTCAAAATATCATTGCTAAAACAAGTTATCCCTAGCCCATCATGCTCAAACATTGATCCATTCATGAAACACACTCGAATATTAGCTACACCCAATACTTAAGTATGATCATATTGCCTCCTAGTTGGTGCTTTTTATGAGAGAAGATGGAGACTCAAATTTCAAAATAAAAATGGCATAAAGTGAAAGATAGGCCCTTCGCAGAGGGAAGTAGGGATTTGTAGACGTGCCAGATCTCAAAGCGAAAAAAATAGAGAAAAAAATATTTTGGGAGGTGTATCCATCCCACCAATGAAAACGACTTAGAGTGCCCAACACTTTCCATGCTAGATATGCCATAGGCGGTTCGAAAACAGAAAATAAAGTTTATTCCTTTTTCCACCATACTTTCACTTTCCATGGCTAATCGTATCCACAGGTGCCCTCCATACCAACACTTTCCAAGCAATTTATTATTTGACAACATAAAGTAAATTCATTTTTGCATTTTGGGAGCATCCCTAAGACCTTTGCCTTACTCTCGTGCAATGACAAGTGAATAAACACTTATCGTGAGAATAACACATCCAGCATGGAAAATATTAGCCACCCATTACCATTCCGTGAGCGAAACAAACAAACAAAAAGAGAAGTTTATTTTGAAAATTACAGATGGCACATGCAAATTTGCTTAGAACGGCAAAGAATACCGCATATAGGTAGATATAGTGGACTCATGTGGAAAAACTGGTTTAAAGGATTTTGGATGCACAAGTAGAGATCATACTTGGTGCAAAGTGAAGGCTAGCAAAAGATTGGGAAGCAACCAACCAAGAAATGAATAATCTCATAAGCAAGCATTAAGCATAACTAACACCGAATAATGCACCACAAATAGGACATAATTTTCATTGCATGATTATTGACTTTCGTGCATGCATAGGGAATCACAAACCTTAACACCAAATAAATTTTACTAACTCTCAAATAAATCTAAGTTAAGCAAGAGAGCATTTCTTCAAAAATACTAAGCACACCGTGATCAAAAAGATATAAGTGAAGCACTAGAGCAAGTCATAGCTCATAAAAGATTTAAGTGAAGCACAGAGAGCAATTCTAACAAGTCATGACATAATTTTGGCTCTCTCAAATAGGTGTTTCCAGCAATGATTGATGACTTAAAACACAAAATAAAACAAGAAAAGACACATATCATACAAGACGCTCCAAGCAAAAGACATACCATGTGACGAATAAAAATATAGCCTGGAGTAAAATACCGATGGTCGTTAGAAGAAAGAGGGGATGCCACTCGGGGGCATCCCCAAGCTTAGTTGGTTGCTCATTCTTGGATAATAGCTTGGGATGCCGTGGCATCCCCAATCTTAGGCTCTTCTATCCTTCTTTCATCCATCGTAAAATAAGCCAAAACATGAAAACTTCAATCACACAAAACTCAACAAAACCTTCTGAGATCCGTTAGTGTAAGAAAAATAAATCACTACTATAAGTGCTGTGTCAAACCAATTCTTATTTTGTTTTTGTATTATATCTACTATATTCAAACTTTTCTATGGCAAAAACTCATCAAAGAAAACCATAGAGCCATCAAAATAAGCACATAACACAAAGAAAACAGAATCTGTCAAAACAGAACAGTCTGTAGCAATCTGATTTGTTCAAATACTTCTGGAACTCCAAAAAATTTGAAAACTACGAAAACATGGATAATTTTTATATTGATCTTCTGCAAAAAGAATTGGCATGTTATGACGTTGTGGTGAATTTTAAAAATTATTTTCATGAGCACAAAGTTTTTGTCTTTTTCAGCAAGATCAAACAACTATCACCCAAGAAGATCCTACTGGTTCTACTTGGCATGAAAACTAATTAAAACACAAAAAAACACAATCATAACAGTAGCATAATTGTGTAAACAAACAATAACAGAAAGCAAAAAGAAAAAATAAATTTTATTCATTGGGTTGCCTCCCAACAAGCGCTATAGTTTTACGCCCTTAGCTAGGCATAAAACATGGATCTAAGTTTTGTCATCTTTGTCTAACTCTTCAGTCAAACACTTAGAATCCTTCAAGGATTTAGCATAAGGACCTTCGATAGCAATACTTCTAGGGGTAAATTTAAAGATTTCATTCTTGCAAAAAGGATCTCTTATCACTTCAACAAAATCAGGATGGATACTAATCATCTTAAGATCTCCTTTATTGCTATCACTAGAAGTTGCACCCTTGTTCCCAGATATCCTACTCTTTACGGGAGTTTCCTCAATAATTTTAGTGGTAGTAAAAGCCGTGCTTAGATTACTAAAGATTTCTTCCAATTTATCGATCTGAGACGGACTTTCTTCTATTCTTTCATGGATTAAGGTACCCCTCTCTTTTAAAAACTTAAAAATATCACCCGCTTTTGACCCAAGATTAGTATCAAAATTATGCATCTTATGTATAATTTCCATATGATCTTCGGTGAGCATTTTCTTTTCGATAACATCTAGTCTTTCCATAACATCCTTAAGAGTCAAAATTGTTTCATTAACCATAAGAGGTGGTGAGCCCACTAAATTTCCCATAGCATTAAGAGCATCAAAAGGAGGACTCATTAAGAAATTTCCACTGGTAATCTTATCACGGACGAATCTATACCTAGTGGTGATGCCAACATAAAAACAACGCAGAAGCACAATGGTAGATAGCTTACGGATAGATCTATTATGAGCATTGCAAATTCTATACCAAGCATCTTTTAAATTTTCTCCTCCCCTTTGTTTAAAGTTCAGGACCTCATCCTCGGGGTGCAAGCAATAGAGGAAGAACTATCCATAATGGCAAACAAGAATGCATGCAAAAACAGATCCGGCAATAAAACGGCGAACGAAAAAAGTGAGGCAAATAAAACGACAAATTTTGTGAAGTTGGGGAGAGGAAAAATGGAGGCAAATGGAAAATAATGTAAATATCAAGGAGATGATATTTGTGATTAGGAACCTGGTTATGTTGAAGATTTCCCCGGCAACGGCGCCAGAAATTCCTTTTGATCGCTCTCTGACTATAGCGCCAGAAAAGCTCCTGTCTACTAGGACTACGTCGGTATTTCCCCAAAGAGGAAGGGATGATGCAGCAGAGCGATGGTAGGTATTTCCCTCAGTGCAGAAACCAAGGTTATCGAACCGGTAGGAGAACCAAGCAACACAACGTAAATAGCACCTGCACAAAAATAACAACACCTCGCAACCCGACGTGTTAAAGGGGTTGTCAATCCCTTTCGGGTAACGATGCCAGAAATTGGTAATAGATTTAAATAATAGATCGCAAATAAAATAAAGTGCAGCAAAGTATTTTTGTATTTTTGGTTTAATAGATCTGAATAAAAATGCAAAGGAAAAGTAGATCGCAAGCAAATATATGAGGAAGAAGACCCGGGGGCCGTAGGTTTCACTAGTGGCTTCTCTCGAGAAAGATAGCAAACGGTGGGTAAAAAAATTACTGTTGGGCAATTAATAGAACCTGAAATAATTATGACGATATCCAGGCAATGATCATTGCATAGGCATCACGTCCAAGATTAGTAGACCGACTCCTGCCTGCATCTACTACTATTACTCCACACATCGACCGCTATCCAGCATGCATCTAGTGTCTTAAGTTCATGGAAAAACAGAGTAATGCAATAAGGACGATGACATGATGTAGACAAGATCCGTTTATCTATTGCGTAGATATAGATCCCATCCTTTTATCCACAGTAGCAATGATACATACGTGTTGTTTCCCTTTCTGTCACTCGGATCAAGCACCATAAGAGCGAACCCACTATCGGGCACCTCTTCCCATTGCAAGATAAATAGATCAAGTTGCCAAACAAAACCCAAATATCGGAGAAGAAATACGAGGCTATAAGAGATCATGCATATAAGGGATCAAAGAAACTCAAATAACTTTCATGGATATAAAAAGATATGACTAATCATAAACTCAAAGTTCATCAGATCCCAATAAATACACCCCAAAAAGAGTAACATCATGTGGATCTCCAAGAGACCATTGTATTGAGAATTCAGGGAGAGAGAGAAAGCTAACTACGGACCCGAAGGTCTACAAAGAACTACTCACGCATCATCGGAGAGGCACCAATGGAGGTGGTGAACCCCATCCGAGATGGTGTCTACATTGGATCTGGTGGTTCTCAACTCTGCGGCGGCTGGATGAATATTTCATCGACACTCCTAGGGTTTCTGGAATATTGGGGTATTTATAGAGCAAAGAGGCGGTCCGGGGGGCACCCGAGGTGGGCACAACCCACCAGGGCGCGCCTGGGCCTCCTGGCGCGCCCTGGTGGGTTGCCCCCTCCTCGGGGCCCCCCAGGTGCAACCAGGGCCCAACATCTTCCATTTGGCCCATAAAAACTCATCGTGGAGTTTTGTGGCATTTGGACTCCGTCTGGTATTGATTTTCTGCGATGTAAAAAACATGGAAAAAACAGCGACTGGCACTTGGCACTATGTCAATAGGTTAGTACCAAAAATGATATAGAATGACAATAAAATGATTATAAAACATCTAGGATTGATAATAAAGCAGCATGGAACAATAAAAAATTATAGATACATTGGAGACGTATCAGCGGGGACTACACCATGGGCATGGCTCCCTCTGTACGGTCAGCAGCACGAGCCGTTGCTGTCGCTTGGGGAGGCCGCGACGGGTCAGCTCGCTGTGAGCCCCCAGCTTCGGCGAAACCGAGCAGACTTTGGATGGTGGCACAACATTCGTCCATCTGCTCGGCCGCTAGCGGAAACCTCAGCAGCAGCTGAGCCCGTGCCATGGGCTCCGAGGCTCTACTTGGCATGGGTGATGATGAAGTCGATCGCACCGTCGCTCGGCTCCTGACGTTGCTAGTGGCGGCAGCACTGCGGCCCCATAGCTGCTGCAGGGCGACCACCTGGATGTGGTGCGGCGAAGGTGCTCGAGAGCCAGCGGCTCCGTTGGGCGCAGTGGCTTGGTCGACCTGTCCCGGGGGAGGTGCACGCGCTGTGGCCGCACCCGTGGTGGGGGTAGCCGGAGGGCATCGATTCGCCCTGGTCCGAGTGCCGTTGCTGTGGCTGTGCCCATCGGTGGGAGAGAGTGGCGCAGATGGAGTAACCCCCTTAGCCGTACCTTGGGGTGTGTGGCCGTCGGGACATTGCTGATGCTGCTCTCCTCCGGTGTCTCCTGCTCCTGCGTCCGCCGTGGGGGAAGTGGTGACAGTGCCGCCTGCCCCGACCACATCCCCAGCGGTGTCCGCATCCTTGTGCATCTCTGCGCCCCCTGTGGCCTTAGAGGTCATGGGTGGCGGAGCCTTCGAGGTGGATGGGTGAGCCGAAGGACAGGGTTTCTCCCTGGGCGCCATGGTCGATGGCATCGTCAAAGGTGAAGATAGTGATGAAGATGACGCGCTGCACACGCCTTCAGGTTCGTGCAAGCGATCCCCCTACCTGGCGCACCAAAGATGTCTCGGGAAACCACGGCCACCTATGGGACCAGGAGGCCCCTTGCTGGTTTGGTAGGGGGACGTCGCGTTGCACAAAGTGCAGATGAGCGTGGGGCAGCACGGCAGAGATCACGCGGGCAGTTTTACCCAGGATCGGGCCGCCATAAGGCATAAAACCCTACTCCTGCTTTGGTGGATTAATGGTGGAAATGAGGTGGTGGAGCGTAGTACACTTGCCCGACAAGGGTTGCCTCAGGGCGGCAGTGGCTACGCGTGTACGGGGGTGTGAGTTACCCAACCTTCTAACCCTCTCTACGGTTGCCACAATGGCAAAGTAGTCATTACGCACTGATAAGATCGCAACAGTGCTATCATACCTAACTCTGTGGGCTGACAGGGGCACATTAAATGCACCACTCAATGTCACATCACTGGTTGCCCGGCAAGGCTTGCCGGGCTATCCTGCTAGCTCCGCGCCTACTCGCTTGACATGTTGCAAGACGGGTGTCACCTGTGGGTATTTCCTGTAGGGAGAGGCTTCCATGTGGCGAATGGCTGCCACTTAGTCACTCTGTGGCTTGACACCGCACTGATCGACGATGTGGGTTGTGGTGGAGTGGTTGGTGAAGTGGTTTGGCCACCGTGAGTCCCGTCGGGCCCTGTCGGGACGCCTTAGTTTTCTTCTTCTGGGGGTGGCCTCGTCCCTTGCCGGGCTCTCCTGCTTGGCAAGGGAGGCCTTTCTCTTGACGATATCATGCTTCTCCGGCTTGGTCTTTGTCCCTCTGATCTGCTTGTTGGTCCTTCGAATCTCTTGATTTCTTGTACTCTGACTTGGCTTGCGGCTCTAATCTTGATCCCGTGCCTGTGCACAGTCAGGGCAACAGACCCAGGGTGTGTTGCACCGACAGTGGAGCGTAACTACAGCAAGCCAGCTTTGACTCAGTGGCTAACCTATACTACGACTACCAGTATTTCTTTGAGGTGGCACACATGAGTCCACATATTCACCATATCAATACACCACTATGGATCCGCTCCCATCTTCCTACGAGAAGGTCATCCATAGCGCTCATGCTTATCTTGCGCATTTTAGATTATCCACTTCCAGTTATCTATGAACAATTTAAGCATTCCAAGTGGTCCATATTCGCGGTCGCGGCTATTCGAATAGATCATTAACCCTGCAGGGGTATACTTCTTCACGCACACTCTCACCACTTATCAGCGTTTACATGACATGTACTCGACAACCTTCAAGGGGGAGCCCAGCGAGGGTGTCGGCCACGACCTGACTAACCACACAAGTCTCTAGTCTAGGTTTATCACCTATTTGAGTTCCATCCGCAAGGAAGTCCGGCCGAGGTTTCCACTATGGCCCCAAACGATGTGTGCAGGGTTCCTGAACCCAGCAAACGGGTACTTTGGTACATCGTGCCACGTGCCTGCCGCATTACAGCCCACCCCTAAGGTCAGCGTTGCGCATGACCTCCATCATACTACAACACCAGAAACTACTTGCAACTCCTAGACAGAGATCAAGGAGATTAATAAGCGAGAGAGTCAATTAAGGATCCCAATGTGTGGTAGTAACTGTCTTGGATCACAAACACAGAATTCAGTTTCTGAGGACGGTTTCAATGATTCAACCCACCATGTAGTCCCACATGGCCTCTCATTGCTACCTTTCCCAAATCGTGTTCACACACTTAGCTCTCAACAGTAGGAGATGTTCACCTCCATTCCAGATGCGTGCACGTGCACTGCTACTGCTATGAGTGCACGCCGATGTTTGAGGGCTCACCGGCGAGCCTCATGCATCACCTCACGGCACCGTCCGACAATCACTACTAGCCCACGGTGAACATCAAGTACGAGATGTGATACCCGTTCGCTGCACCGGAGTCGCTGGAAGATCACCGCCGCCTGCTAGTCGCAAAGGAGGACGGCATCGTCTTCCTCTTGGCCGTGGGCACCGGCAAGGCCCGCATAGGCTGCCGCCACGTATCTGTAGTGTGTGTCAGGGCCAATGCCATGGACGCAGACACGAGGCCATTGTACTGGTGCATGCTCACTGTTACTGCCCCTCCGGCGTATGAGGGCAACCTCGGCGCCTCCCTCACGCTGAATGGGACTATGCCGAGCTGCTCCGTTCCCCACAATGTGGACATGGAAGAGGCCTGGTATGATTTTCACCCAAAGATGATGCACGGGGACTGCAAGAAAGTTCACCTGTGCATATGCATTACCAAGTTAACTGTTCATCATTAGTCTTCGCTCAATGTAAGCCGCTGTCTAAGCATGTGGACACTTCTTATTTATATAGTATAGAACCTTCCATGCCTGATCTTGCTCTATTAGAGTATCGCGCTTGAATAGAAGTGTATCCATTTATGGTTTAGTCTAGAATCTTCCATATATATTTTCGCTCTATTATTAGAGTTCTCGCTTGCCATTCATGAGATTAATTGTGAATTTTTACTACAGTAATGGTGAAAGACTTATGATGAACCATTTCTTACATCTCCTCTACCCCCTCCCAAGTCATTCCGATCTACATTCATCGTGGTCTAGAAAAAATAAACAAAATTGATACTCAAAAAATAATTCTTAAAGATCATTTCTTGCAAAGAACAATAAGTGTTATTTCTTCAAAAGTTTTGGATGCAGGTTGAACAGTTGAAAGCTTTTGTTTGAAAAAGATACATTTTTATCTATTTACCATACATTTACTATTAACCCTGATGCTTGTGAGCTCTAGAGAAGAAATAATATCCGAAGACACCTACCGATACTCGTTACACATGAGATGACCCCTCACATACTTTGTCAAAATAAACAACTCCGCGATCAATGCATTTCACCGTTCGGTGCAACGCACGGGCACCTTACTATATAAAGTATGACCATCAATTTAACTAATATTATATATAGTACGATAAATGCTCATGCATGTCACCAAAAATTATATCATTGAAAACTATGTTCAAATATGAATCCAACAAAATAGTTTTTGTTGACATGCACTAACATTTTGTCAGTTAAATCTTCAGTCAAATTACATGGGGGACTAATAAACCACGACAGAGGTAGTACTAGTGTAGAGGGCGGTGCTGCACGTGAGTCTCACCCCACTTGTGGCACGACAGTGAAGCCGTCATATCACAAAACCGCACCACTCCTAGTAATAAGTGGCCTGGTAAAATAAATGGACAAGCAACCATCACATCCCTCTGTCCTTTTTGCATTTCATCTCTCTGCATTAACTTTGTCCGGTTCATCTCGCACACTCGATCCCTAGGGCTTGGGAGGGGCGATGCCATGGTGGTCGACGGGTCCTTAATTGAGAGGGAGGAGGAGGAGATAAAGGCGATGAACGTGAGCATTCTTCCGAATGCCATGGGAGGCGCAGTAATTATAGCAAGAAATGTCACATCTACGTAAGATATGTTGCATGATTAACGTAACAGCTATGTGGGCATATTTTTGTTGGAGTGAAATATGGGGGAGGGGAGTGGTGGAAATATTGCTGGTCACAACGGATTGGACGAGCGCGGGGGGAGGAGAGTCATGCATGCAAATTGTTTTCACACGGCGAGGAGTGGTGGGACTGCCGGATAAAGACGGAGAGTCAAGCATGCAGATTGTTTTCACACATGATGGAGAGGAAAAGATTTGGAGATTTGTTAAGAATGAGAGCATTAATTGAGTACTTTTGCATACTACAAAAACTATTCCACCACCTCGATCTTCGTAAAGAGTAGGTGGGATTTTTGAATCAAGCCCTTTAAACAAGAAGGGAGGTAGTAGTAGCACTCTAACCTTGTTGTGATGAATATATATGATATGGCAATATCATAGTGCTCCTGGACGGAGGAACTAGTCTGCATCGTGCATATAAGTTTTGTCTTAAGTCAAAGTACCTCTACTTTGATCAAACTTATAGAAAAATGTATCAACATTCACAATGTCAAATCAATATTTTTATATTCATTATGAAATGTAGTTTAACAAAATATATTTGGTATTATAGATATTGATATTTTAAGTATAAATTTGGTCAAACTTTGCAAACTTTGACTTGACACAAATCCTACGCGGAGTAAAAAGAACCAGAGGGAGTATTATGCATGTGGAGTAGGCAACAAAATTTCTCATTTATAGACGTCCGAAGTTTCAAAGGGCGCGGCCGCTCGAGGGAGGGGAAGGTCGTGGGAGGCACAATGGTTGATGGAATTAAGTGAAAGTTAGATGCACGTGCCCTGCGTGTGCGGACATGCATAAGCTGTACCGTCAGGCCTATGATGTGGGTCTAGTAGACATGACATCTAGTGGGTCCCGCATAGTACTCGTGAACTCTTTGGGGGCTTGCAGCCGTTTATCCACCGGGCAAGCCACCACCCTACGCCGTTTGCACGTCCTACTCATCCCCGTCTTCTACCTTACAACAGTTCGTTCCCAGTCGTCCCATCCTTTCACATTACACTAGTTCAACTTCTCCTAACATGCCTCCAAAATCCATGGCCTCCCAAATCTCCATGATCGGCGGTGAGTACAAGGTTAGAACCATCACCGGCGATGAGTTCATTGTCATCTACACCGGTACATCCGCGACGGCGGAAGGATGCCTTGCTTGCTTCCTACACATGTTCAAAAGTTCAAAGGATGAGTGGGTCGTTGGGCTAGATGTTGAGTACACCTTAGTCCTGGAAAGGGAGAAGCTTCTAAAGGAGGCGGAGATGACGAACCCCGCCATGATCCAGGTTTGCATACATAATGTGTGCTTGGTCTACCACATATGCCATGACGACGTTAGGTGCAGGATTTTGAGTTCTTCCTCAAGGACAAAAGAGTGAAATTCGTTACTATATACTTTACGAATGACTGGAGAGTCCTGGGTCCAATAGGCCTCGTTGTAGGCCAGTCCTTCGATCTCCAGAAGGAAAGCCTGGTGTCCTCTTCTCATCCTTCAATGCTGACCCTAGCAGCAGCCATGATTGACCTTTCGGTTAATGAACTAAAGAAACCTCACCCCAAGTTTCATCATGCATGGGAGTTGAAGACACTAGATGAAGATCACATCGTGTACGCAACAATGGATGCCTACCTTTGTTTAAATATCTACAATGGTTGGATGAAGAAGCATAGCCCAGTGTCCGGTTCAAGCAAAGAAGTGTCGGCGAAGAGGAAAAGGAAGAGGGAAGAGGACGAAGTTGAGGATGTGGACGAGGACTCCGAGTAAGGTGGCAGTGTCGTTGCTCATGCTGGTTCTACTACAGTGTCAAGCAGACTATTTGCTTAGTTTTATTTCAGGGGTGTGTTGTGCTGAGCCCCCAGCAGAACTATGTTAGTATGTTCTTTCTGGTTGTTTGAACTCTTTCGTACGTACTAGTATGTCTTACTACTGTTCTTCTTCTGGTTGGTACTACTACTCGTTTCTTCGCGTTCCTACTTTACTTAATACGTACTTGTCAGATTCCGGGCTCCACAGACCCAAGATAGATTCGAACTCTAGGGTGCGTGTGAAGAACTCAATCTCCCCAGTCTGCCCACTCGTCGATCCCATGGCCTAGCTCGATGAACTGGAAGGAAACGGGACACAACAGTTTACCTAGGTTTGGGCCACCTTGCGGTGCAAAACCCTACTCCTGCTTTGTGGTGGTTTAGCCTCGAGGTGGGCTGAGGATGAACTAGTACAATGGAAGAACAACCTCAGGAGGTGTGTTCTTGGGTGAGCTGGTGGGTGTGAGGATGGACTGGATCTGATCCGATCTCTCTCCACGGTGGTGGCTAGGCTCTATTTATAGTGGCCTTGGTCCTCTTCCCAAAATGAAGGCGGGAAGGGATCCCACAACGACCAAATTCGAAGGGGGACAACTAGTACATCTTATCCTGACGAAAGGTGGTCTTCGACTGCAAAGCTTCTGGTCGTAACGCCGTGGCGGGCTCGGCGATGACCTCCGTCCTGCCGTCCTGGCAGTATTTGTTTTGTAGCATGGAAATGGAAACCTTTAGTTGATTCCTCGGGACTCCATGCCTGCGCTTGCCTCCTTAGCACCAAAGAGGAAACCTGCTACTCTGCACCCGCTGGCGCCTGTCTGGCCTTGGTCATCATGGCTTGCGTCATCCGAACCTCATGAGGTGAGGGATTGCATAGAAATCTCCGCTCCTTGGGAGCCAGCCTGAGGAGGCCGCTCCTTCTGGAGATCTTGACGTCGTCTGCCTCGTGAGGCTTGGCCCCTCGCGAGGGTCTTGTGCTGCTGGTGCTGAAGATGGGTCGTACCAGGCCGTCGATGGAGCCACGCGATGTGCCGCAGGCAGGCAAGTCTGGGTTCCACGATTCCTAGAACGCCGACAGTAGCCCCCGGGCCCAAGGCGCGCTCGGACTTGGCTTCGAGGCGAAGCCAAAGGGCAAGTGCGCAGCGCCGCAGGCCCCAACCACCTGCTGCCTCGGTCGACACGTGGCTCTTGATGGGACATGGGCGTCTCCGCTTCTCCACACAGCCTCGGCAACCGTTCGACTTGACGAGAGCCTGCTCCATGCACAAAAACAATCATTACTGGAGGTCGTGGAGGCCAGCGGTTGGCCTCCCTCCGGCTATAAATGAGGGGAGGGCAGAGCCCCCTGCTCGTCTCCATATTCTTGCATTTTGCTCCTTGTTTCCTCTTCCTTGTCTCTTCATCTTGCTGAAGCGTCCATGGTGCCAATCAGGAGGTTTTCTGTGGCGGAGAAGGGAAAGCCCCCTCGGGAGGAGCTTGGGCCACTTCCACTGAAGAATAGGCTTGACCGATCCCGCGATGCCGGCGAGGGGTAGGAGGTGACGCGGCCTTGGTACGAGTGGCCTCTGCCTGGCTTCTTGATCCCCGTGTACGCCCACGCACAGAGCCCTGGGCGGGGCGGCAGTGCCCAGTGCCGCGCGGTCCCGGGTCGCGGAGGACATGTCGAGGCTGCACGGCCAGCCGGCCAGCAAACTCACACCGAAGGTACCTCATGCGAGTTCGTGGTTTGGGTGCCAATGCGGCCACGCACGTGGATCCGGTTCCCGAGGTTCTTCGCCGAGGAGATACCACCGAGGGGGGCCGCCGAGCTATGGCTGCAACACACCGGGTGCTGCAGCCAAGCTACTGAGGCGGAGGTCAAGGTCGTCCCCCTGGGTGACGTCTTCATGACTCAAGGATGGGGCGAGGTCGCCCATGCCTGCTGCCCGGAGGGGGCCCTCGACATCCACTTCGAGTACGCGGAGCCTCCACACTTTTCTTCAACGTCTTAAGCGAGGACGGCCGGCGCCTGGAGTGCTTCCGCGGAAGTGGCGGTCCGTGCGGCGTGGCCACGGGCGCTGAACTTGCCCTTGGCCTTGCCAGCAGCTCCTCTAGCAGCAGCAGCGACTCCCCAGAATCCAGCGGTTTTCCGGAGTGTAGCGATGATGAAAGCTACAAGCCGCCGAGCTCTCACCGCGCCCGGAGTGCAGCAGCGGCGTCCGCCCGACGTCGACGGTGACGCCCTGCAGCCGGGGTTCTTCCAGTTCCTCTTCTTTTGTTTTCCCTGCGTGGAATTGTGACGAGCCCCGTGGGTGCGTGTAAGAAAAATTGTAATGCTTTTGCCTTAATGTTATTATTCCCGGTTTAGTGTCGTGATTGCATATCTCACTTCGGCACGGTGCTCCTTTTCGTTCTCGTGGTAGCTTAGTGCTCTACGCCGACAGGACCCAGTCCCCAAGCAGGCATGGCTTAGCACGCCACCTTGCTGTGGAAAACTAGAAAAACCGAAATTATGACTGTGCCATCCCGTCTCATCCAATCAGTGGTGTGTCCCGTTCGTGCTGGGTCGCACATCGGCATGACGGTCAAACAAGTGCACTCGATTCATCCAGATGAGGTATGTGCATGATATGCTGGTTATTCGCGTAGGATCGAGTCAGTCGGATAGTGTAGGTGTAGGTTCACAATAGCGGATGAATGTTCGCTAGGAGATAAGGCATTTGCGAACGTTTTTGCTGGCAGTTTCTTCAGATCGCATGGCATTTTCTTCAGAACAACATGTCAATTTCTTCAGACGTAGGCATTTTTATTCAAAAAACTACCACCTTCGGATCTTGCATCGCAACTAAAACTGCCAAGAGCGTATTAGTAGGCTAGCTAGTGATCAATCAGAAACTTGTAAACACTGAGCGAACAGAAATAAGGAACTGCTAGTAACTTGTAAACATTGAGCACACAGAAATAAGGATCATGTTGTGCGCAGTAGTAGAAATGTTCACACGAGACTCACAGGCCTAGCATTGTAATATGTTCACATTAGTAGCTCATATTCACAACCAACTAGTATGATTCCCCCTACATACGATCAACATGTTAATGCATCTCAATGATTCACGGATCATAGAGAAATATGTAGCTCCAAAAGCTAAGATCTAGAAAAAACATATGTTCTTGCTACTAACATAGATGCTTCTCTGGGCCAACATTCAGTATAGAGTGAAAGACAAATTTTGTTCGGGAATTCTACATTTCCTCTTGCAAACGTAAGTGGTTTCACCAACACCTGGAACCATGAGAACAAACCACACATGATGGAGGAACATCACTGCAATATGATTTGGTCTTCTCTCGATCACACGGTGAGACTATTTTCGGAAAACAAACCTTAACTTAGGCAAAATGATGCCCATTATATAATCAGACCAAAGCAATGAAGCACCTAGTGTTGGCCAATAAATAGTACAATACTACTTTTGTGCAGTCCATGAAGTCACTATCCAATCTTTCTGTGTCTATTTTCAAATGGCACTGCATGCAGTGACTATACTATTCTCTTGTGCAGTTCCACCAAAATTGAAGTCAATTTGTTTGTTTGCCAAATAGCAATAGGCCGACACCTGTTTGCACAAATATCAAGCAGCTAGTAAACATATACCCCACCTTGTATTTTCGGTTTAAACACGTCTCTGCTAGTCGTTTCCGCTTAGCATATATCATGTTTTGCACTTGATAATTCATACTATCATGTTTTGCCCTGGACAATTTCGTAGTGAATTGATTTGCTGGTACAAAGAAGAAATATAGCGCCTATTCTTCATCATACCAAGGATATCCACGTTTGCAATGATCGATGAGGTGAAATCGATACAACCAAAATTGAGCATCCAATCATTGAATCATGTCCTACACCTCCAATGTAGGTCCACCTTGCCAATAAATTCACATGCAAACCACTAATATTACTATCTAATGATAGTACAAAAAGAGTAGCAAGATAGTAGCAAACCATATACCTTAGTAATGAACAGCTCATAGTGCCACCAATTAGATATAACAGTTTGGAAGAAAACATGCTCATAATGTTGAACCATTTGGGCTTTTTGTGCAGTTCCACTAAAACTGAGCATCCCTGTTTACACAGATATTGAAAGTGTGATTACTATAAAAGTGGCACTACTTGAAGCATAGACTCACAAATATAAGCATTCCAATTTCTTAATGGGAAAAGGTAACAAGAATGTTTCTAACCACCTGTTTGAAGGAATAAATAAGGCAACATCGGCTGATATTAGGAAGGCATACATAGTATTTTCTGAAATATTGAACCATTCCTGACCTTTTCCTCTTCTTTTGAGCATATTTTGTGTAGTTCAACTAAAATAAAATGCCATCTATGCCTTGACAATTCAGTGACACTGTACAAAAAGAAATGACTTATCATTACATCATGATGTCAGGTATGTAATCGACAGGCATTAGAGACAAACATGTAGACCTCCTCTGATAACATAATAAACATTAATTTTAACGAAGGTGTGACTAGCTTTACCGGCATAATTTGAGTGAACCCTACACCCTCTGTTCCTTAATATATGATGTTTTTGCAGTTCAATTTAAAGTACCCAAAACGTCTAGTATTTAGAAAAACAGGCAATAGTTTTCTTGAGCACATATCTGGGAAAGCTTGCCACACCTTATATATGTCCATACGCTAATGCAACACCATTCGAATAGTACAAATATACATTAATCTAGTGGCTAGTGCAACAGTAGAGTAGTTTTTTTTATTATGGGGTACAGTACAATGGTTTTACTAAACAGATTTCCATAAGCTAGCACTGTAAGATTTCTATAAGCCTTAACTATACAAAATGTAAAGGTAACAAGTTTCAGCATTGGTATACTAGCTGTGCAACAGCATTAAACAAAATAAAGTCTGAAGGTAACTAGCATTATTAACTAATGACAGTATAAAAATTTTGCAAACCATGTACCTTCAAGGTATATAATTTCGAACTCGAGGGGACCTAAAAATTGCTATCCCAATCTTGATAATTGATCAAACATAAAAACTTGATCAAACGAATCAAGAAAACAACCGGAGGAGGAGGTGCCCACCCTTGACCTTTCCTCTTCCATTCATAATTTTTTGTACAGTTTAACCAAAATAAAATGACATCAGCGCCTTGGCATTTTCATGAAAGTGAGTCATGTAATCTATAAGCATTAATAGTGAAAAAATCTAAAGGTAGTAACAAGTTTCATCATTGGTATACTGGTTGTGCAACAGCAATAGAATGCCTTAGCTGAAAAATCTTTAGTACATCCACAATCAACAGCTAACCTTGAAATAATCCAGTGACATTAAATGGCATTGCTTAAATTTATCGGTGGCATTAGACTGAGTGCGGCATTAGTTAAATGTGGCATCACTTTAGCAGTAGCATTGCTTGACTTTACCAGTGGCATTATACTAACAGAAAAAAGTGACAATAAGTGGGCGCACCATTATGATATACCTCCACGAACGCATAGAGTGGTGAGGGACGTATGGTTGCCCAGACCAACAAATATCCAGGCAGCATATGTGGATTACATCCCATTTTTGTTCTCTTTAGCCACCTTTTTCCTATGTGAGGACAACAAACCGATCGACCTGGTCATTCTCTATTGCCTTGTCTTGCCTTTCTACCCTTTTTCAAACCAAGAGACACGAGACTCGTTCCTTAGCTACAGATTTCCCCTTTGCAACCTAGATGCGGTTTCGATACCTAGTCTCTTCGACAGTACTTTCTCCCTTCATTTCCTTATTCAACCCAGACATGGATTAGTCTGCATGGAGTAGGGTTTCCTTTAATAGTGGAAATTAAGGTTTTCGTCTGCTTGACCAGCAGAGCATAGGATAGCAAATTGGGGAGATGGTGGAGTGAAAAAAGATCCACATGCAGCGACGTGGCAGATGGGGCAATAGAACAAGGGTGTGGTTCGAAAAGAGGTAGCTTACCTGAGGATCGGCGGGAAGTGGCTTCGCTCGTGGTCGTCATCCTCCGCACACACTACAGTAGCGAGCTTGGGGATGGAGGCCATCCTGCATGGGCGCTAGCTCTGGGAGGATGGCCTTGACGTCAGTGTGTGACCTCGCTCGCCGACGACGAGTGCGTCAACGCTGCATGTCCTTTTCTTCCCCGGCGGACGGGAGCCTAGCGGATCTGTGACCACCGGTGAGGAGGGAGAGTGAGGGGCCACCGCCATCTTTTTAAAATCTAGAGAGAGGGTGATAGTGTGAGAAGCAAGTGGGCATCCCTTAGCAAGCAAGCAAGCGCTGAAGCTCCAACCTATATAGTATCTTTTTTATACGTACTAGTACTAGAGGTGGAGTAGTGGTAGAGTAGTTTATATTTTCTCTGCATACAGTACCAATTAGTTGTGCTTCAAAACTGAAAGGCACGCCATTAATTATAAAAATAAAGTTGAGAATAATGCGGCACCTCGGGCCAATGCGGCCAAATCGCATTTTGCATGAGAAATGACACACCATGTTTCGTTGACATGTGGTCCCGTTCTGTCGTGGGAAACCATGGCCACCTATGGGGCCATGAGCCCCTTTTGGTTCGGCGGGGGGATGGGCACGTTGCACAAAGAGCGGAGAAGCACAACACAGCGCGGCAGGGATCACACGAGTAGTTTTATCCAGGTTCGGGCCACCGCGAGGCATAAAACCCTACTCCTGCTTTGGTGGATTGATGGTGGAAAATGGTGGAGAAACGCAGCACTCTTGAATGTCAAGGCTACCTCGGGGCGAGAGTGCCTACACGCGTATGAGTGTGCGGGGGTCCGAATCCTTTCTACGTTTGCCAAGGGCCTCCTTTTATAGATCAAGGGGTCACCACAGTGGCAAATCAGTCTTTACATACTGATTAGATAGCAAACAGTGCTATTATACCTAACTCTGGAGGCTGACATAGCGCATTAAATGCACCACTCAATGTCACATCACAGCTCGCCCGGCGGGCCCTGCCGGGCTGTTTTGCCAGCTTTGCGCCTGCTTGCTTGACACGTCTCAGGAAGGGTGTCGCTTTGAGGTATTTTCTGTAGGGAGTGGCTGCCATGTGGTATGGAGCAGCCACTTAGTCACTTAGGAGCTTGACACTGCATTGATCGACGACGTGCATCGCTGTGAGGTGGTGTGGTGGAGTGGTTTGCCTCCGCGAGCCCTGGCAGGCCTGCCAGGGCAATCTTAGAGGCTTGCTTTCGGGGTAACCCCAACCTCGCCAAGCTCGCCTGCCTGGCAAGGGAAGTTCTTCTCGTAGTTATATCTTGTCTCCCTGGCTAGTCTTGGTCTTCTTGATCTGCATGTTGATCCTTCAAAGAACTTATCCCTCGTGCTTTAATTTGATTTTGGTGTTGTAATCTCGCTCTCGGGCCTGTGCACATTCTGGGCAACGGACCCAGGGTCTGTTGCACCGACAGGAGCCCCCGGGCCTGGCCCGAATGCGCTGCCGGGCGTCATTGGGGTAGGCTCTAACCAGTGCACAGGCAGGGGCGTCGAAGTGGCTGGCCCTTTGAGATCCTCGTTGCACCTTCATTAACTTGAGCCCGGGTCAGTTTCTAGTTCTTCCGCACGTCGTGTAATGCCAATTGTGGTGGGGCCACTCTTTGTAATGGCCCGTGAATGACTCTAACGCACGGGCGAGTAAGTGCCAATTCACTCTTCCCACCATGCCCTTATCCTTAGCCACGTATGCTGCATGCATCAAGTGGGGTAGGTAACGGAGGCACGTGGTGCGGGAGAGCATCAAGGCAGGGGCCCCGTCTTCTTGAATTGGGTGAGGAGGGCGGCGGTTACCCGTCGAGGGATCGGCTCTCTTCCCTGACCCGCCTATAAAAGTAGGGGCGGGGGAGGAGCGGAGGCATTCATCCTCACATCCCTTCTCATCCATCCTTTTCTTTCTGCTGGTCATGATGAAGGGGAGAGCCTGGGGCCAGGCCCCAGGAAGTAGCTTGGGGTTGGCGATGTGGAATGCTCATGCTGATGATTGGGGAGTGAGTCTGGTCCAGGTCCGGAGGAGGTGCGGTTACGCCTTCGTTGGGGTGAGGTTCCTTCCTCATCTTCCCGCAAGCCTCAGGAGGGTGCGGGGGCGGCGCGGCGGTAGCACCAAAAGTGGCGACTCCGGTGTCCTCGTCGCCGGGCCGTCCGTGGCTTCAATTTCAGTGAGGGGCAACATAAGTGACACCACGCCGAAGCCTGTAATGGACACAAGGTGTGGTAGTCGATCATGTCCTATTCCCCCTCCTCTCACGGGGCCAGAGGGAGGTTGCAGAATGGGCTCACAATCGATAAGGGCGGACCTGACCTCCCCGGGCACTGTCCGCTTGGCGCGTGGGAGAGATCCTTGTTCCCATACATGCTTCCTTAACGTGCGGTGGCTCCTGATCTTTGGGCCGTTGAGGACGACCATGCTCTCTGTGGGATTACCCGAAGAGCATGGCGCCCAATTTGGCTGTAGTGATGGGGGCTTCGGGCGGCAGCAGTACAAAAGGTGGTGGCAACCCACGACGCGTCAAGAATGGGGTGACCGTTCCGACGAGTCGTGTTTGCCGGTGACTCCGCCGCCCTCGTCTGGGCTTTCGGCAGCGCCACCGTCCGCTCCTGCCCTCCGGTTTCTTCTTCCTAGCTAGGAAACTGCGCCACCCTGATCCTGGGGAGGCGCCGAATCCAAGCCAAGCCTTCCCTCCGCCTTCTTCGTCTCCCTCTGTAGTTTCGAAGAAGGAGAGGAAAAAGTGAAGGCATCATGGGAATTTTACCTTTTTTCAATCTTAAACCTGTAGGCACTTGCCAAATTTTAGTTCAAATTATGTAATATCTTGAATCCATGTTTGTGTCCTGTAAGGTCTGTACTTGTTTGATCAACATATTAATGAAAAAGATAAACCTTGCCGAGGACTCGTGGATGTATATGTCCATGCAGAGGTGGGGTGCCTCTATATTTTGAAGTAAACGAGTTTCCCCCGGTAGGCTACCATGCCGGTACCCTCTGTTTTGTTGCCAGGAAGTCAGTCCTACCGGGCACAAATCGTGAAGAGGGGCCAGCCCCCCGCCAATTTTTTTATCAAAGGCCACTGCGACCATCCTGACCGAAGCAACGTTCAAGTCAAGGGATGGGAGCACCTAAGTTTCAAAAAGCGGCGAGGTTTTCTTATGCACAAGTCTCTTTCTAAAGAACAAAGAACCACCGGCAGCTCGTCGATCCATCGCCTGGTGCACTTCTGCAGCTTATCAAATGTTCATGTCTTGAGTCCTCGCAACACTTTAGCGTTCGCCCTCTCAGCTTGTCCATTGCTTCTGGGATGTGCAATGGAGGCAAATGAGATCTTGCTTTCGAGGGCATGAACATATTGCATGAAGGCGCAGCCGGTGAACTCGGTGCCGTTGTCGGTGATGATCCGGGCAGGGACCCCGAAGTGGCACACCAATCCTTTCAAGAACTTGATAGCTAAGTGAGCAGTCACCTTTCTCATTGCTTCTACTTCCAGCCACTTTGTAAACTTGTCGATGGCAACGAACAAGAATTCAAAGCCCCCGGCAGGTCGGGGGAAAGGGCCGAGGATATTGAGCCCCCAGAACAAAAATGACCATGACAAAGGGATTGTCTGAAGAGCTTGGGTAGGCAGATGGATGTTCTTGGAATGGAACTGGCAGGCATCACATTTGGTGACTATCTCGACCGCATATTGGAGGGCTATGGGCAAATGGAATCCTTGCCGGAATGCTTTCCCAACTAACGCCCTTGATCCAATGTGGGAGCCGCACATGCCTTTTTTTATCTCTGCTAGTAGTTCCTTTCCTTCTTCCCGGCAAATTTACTTCAATTTCACATCATTGGGCCGTCTTCTGTATAGTGTGTCGTCGACAAAATTATACATACTGGCCCTCCGGGCTACTCTATCAGCTTCCTCCGACTCTTCGGGAAGTTCTCTGGCTTGGAGGAAGTGGACTATGTGCCTTGCCCAAGTTGGAGCCTGGGTTCGGCAACAAGGACTAATGGCACCTCCTCATTCACAGGGGCCAGTGGCCCGGTAGGAGGGCGCAGCCCGACAATCGAAGGGGAGTTGTTTCCAGCAGGGTCCCTGCCAGGAGCCCCGAGAGGCTCTACCGGGAGAGGCTTACCGGAGTCCAATTTCCTCCTCTTTCGGGCCATTATTGCCGGGGATACGAAGGGCTGAGTAAGATGGAGAAAAAAGTTCCTGGTTCCACAGGAAGCTTTTGCGCAGCACATTTTGACAGATGATCAGCAATGCTGTTTTCTGCACGGGGTACGTGATCTGTTTGTACTCCATCAAAGCGCTACTCCAATCTTCTCACTTCCTCAATGTACGCCTCCATCAATGGACTTTGGTAATCCTTGTTGACTTGTCTCACCACAAGTTGCGAATCTCCTCGAATGATCTGCTTCTTGATTCCCAATTCAGTGGCAATCCTGAGCCCGGCAAGGAGCCCTTCATAGTTTGTTGTATTGTTGGTTTCTTCCTCCCGGGGAAAATGCATTTGGATGACGTACTTCAGGGGCTGTCCAGTGGGAGCAACGAGAAGCACGCTAGCCCCTGCACCTTGTAGTGAGAAGGCACCATCGAAATACATGATCCATTCTTGGGGTGCTTCCTTACCGGGGATAACTATTTCCAGCAGTTCTTCATCAGGGGTTGGCGTCCATTCTGCAATAAACTCTGCCAACACCCTGCTCTGGATTGTTGATGTGCTTTCAAACTTTAGGCCAACACTGGATAACTCCAATGCCCACTCCACTATTCTTCCAGTAGCTTCAGGGTTTCAGACTATCCTTTGCAAAGGAAAGTGGGTGACAACTGTGATCTCATGGGCTTGGAAGTAGTGGCGCAGTTTCCTTGAGGGCATGATGAGGCCAAAAATCAACTTTTGTGTGCCAGAGTACTTGGATCTCGCCCCCTCCAATAGGGAGCTGACGAAGTACACTGGGCACTGCACCACATTCTTCCTTGCCGCATCCTTGGGGTGGCCTCCGCTGTCGTGCTCTTCTTTGTCCTGATCCATATATGGCCTTGCCGGGCTGTTCTCGCTCTCTGTCTCTTCCACTTCCTACTGCGCCACTAGGGCTGCACTAACCACTTGATTAGTTCTTGCTAAGTATAGCAGCAACAGCTCTTGTGGTTTGGGAGCAACCAAAGTGGGCACAAAGGATAAGTAGGCCTTCAAATCTTGCAGTGTCACATTTGCTTCCGGAGTCCACTTCATAGGCCCTGCCTTCTTCAAAATTTTGAAGAACGGCAAGGCGAGCTCAGCAGACTTGGAGATGAATCTACTAAGCGCGGCAACGCACCCTGTCAGATGCGTCACATCTTTAACTGTCTTGGGTGCCTGAATCTACTTGATAGCCTTGATCTTCTTGATATTGGATTCCATCCCGCGATGGGATACAAAGAACCCAAGTAGCTTGCCAGAGGGAATGCCAAACACACACTTCTCGGGTTTAGCTTCAAGTTGATCTTGCGCAGATTAGCAAACGTCTCTTCTAAATCCTGGTTGAGGTTTGATCTGTCCTTGGTTTTGACCACAGTATCAACCATATAGGCTTCAATGTTCCTGTGCAACTGTGATTCAAAGCAAATCTGGACTGCTCTTGCAAAAGTGGACCCGGCACTCTTCAACCCGAAAGGCATGCGCACGAAGCAGATGCGCAAGTAGCTTGTCGAAGGCAATGTTGATATAAATGCTCTGCCTCTGAAAGTTGCAGTTTCTTATCTGAAACTGAACTTGCAGTTTCTTATCTTAATCTGAAACTTGCAGTTTCTTCTCTGAGAATCACATTGTCCGGACTTTTATACTCCTATGAAACTACATTTTTTTAAGTGCTAAAATAGATTCATAAAATACTTCATATGCTCAATACTGCAAATATGAAATTCAAAAGACATCCATATTTGAAAGTACTCTCAAAATACACAACACAAAACACAATTCACAATGTGCAAATACTGACAACCCTAAGCTCCTCCTGACAATTCACAACCTGCCCGACTATTGGGCTGGGGAGGGGGGGGGCAGTCCCCTCCTATTCCTCGGCGGCAGACAGCCGCCCCGTGAGACGATGTGAACGGTGAGGGAGAGGACGGTGGGGAAGTGTCATCGGGCCAACTACTTTTCTCCTCTTGCAGTTGGGTTCGGTCGACGAAGACTCCACCGGCTCGCTCTGGCACGACACCCTCACAAATGGCACCCTATAGATGCTCGATCCTTCAATCTCTGGTGGATGCTCCATTTGGGATCGAGCACCACCGGTCCCTCACGATTGGATTCGATGAATCTGTTTGCTCCATGGCCCAGAGGAGCAGCTCTATGTACTCCTGCGCGACACCCTTCGGGAGTATTGCCGCCTTTTCGCTCTGTTGCAGATTTTTGGCCATGGATGTCGCCGTCGCTGCTAGTTGGTCCTTGTTGTGAAACCAAGACTGTATCTCCAACATCCTAGCTAGCTTCACAGGGTGGCTATCTGCGATCCTCACATATCGGTTGTACTCCTCCATCGATCTACTTGTCCACAGCACCCTTACTCGCCGGCGGTGGTTTTTTAATGGAAGAGGAGAGGAGCAGCGCTGGTTTTGGATTAGAACGGGAGAGGAGCGACGCTGGTTTTGGATTGGAACAAGAGAGGAGGGGCGGTGGTTTTGAAATGGAAGAGGAGAGGAGCGGCGTTGGATTTAGATTGGAATAGGAGAGGAGCGGCGCTGGTCTTGGAAGTATTTCTTTGTTTTGCTTATTTTGGGTCAAAGTTTGACCACGTACTGTATTTCACAAGCAAAATGTGAATGCATGTCATCAAAAATTGTATCGTTTGGTTCGTATCTGAATGTACTGTAAAATTATATTATTTTTGCAACGTATAACATATATTTTATTTGTGAAAATCATGGTCAATTATGACTGAGAATAAAAGGGAGACTAGTTAATGTGGGGTCGCTTTCTTAATTGAAGGGTAAATTGATTTTGGTTTTGATCCAGTCACAGTGCGTCAGCCTTTCGTCCAATCCTAAATCGCTGCCGCACGCTCCTCTCCCTCTTCTCCATTGCAAAACCACCTCCTCTCCTCTCCATCATCTCCATTCCAAAACCGCCATCTCGCCTTTCCCTCTTCTCCATTGCAAAACCACCTCCTCTCTCCTCGGACGAGGATCCCCTGATGTAGCCCATCCGGCCATTGAGACACTGACACATGGGTCCCACCAAGCGCGGGGCCCACCTGTCAGCGACCCAAAGGTAGGGAAACCTCTCCTCTCCATCATCTCGATTCCAAAACCACCGTCTCGCCTCTCCCTCTTCTCCATTGCAAAACCACCCCCTCTCCTCTCCATCATCTCCATTCCAAAACAACCATCTCGCCTCTCCCTCTTCTCTATTGCAAGACCACCTTCTCTCCCTCCCATCTTCCAAAGCTAGCACCGGGCCACACAGAAGGACATCTATGGAGAGGATGCAGCAGGGAATCAGGCAGATCGCCAGCAGCGACCAGGCAAAGTTAGCCAGGTTGAAGGAGATCCTTACTTGGCTCGACAATGAGTGGGAGATTTCGAGGACGGTGAGGGCCATGTGGCAATGTATGCGAAAGAGCGAGACGGCGGCGATGAGGGCGGCGATGTACTCCTCGGCGGCAGTCACACTGCAGTCCTTTGAGTTCATCGAGTATCTCCTCTGGGTGATGGAGCAGACAGATTTGCTTGAGGCGAAAGTCAGGCGGAGGTGGTGGGCGTACAGGTCGAAGGTCGAGCACCCAGAGGATAACGAATCTATCAAGTATGGTGTGCCGTTCATGAGGGTGCAGAGCCAGCCGGAGCCACAGGAGTGTTTGTTCTACCACTTCAAGAGGAGGCCGGATGGCGTGACGTCGCTTCCCCTCTGGTCTCCACGGTTCCCTCGACGCTCGCCTCATTTCAACGGCGTCGGTAGGGTTTAAGGTAAGCTTCGCACTAACCTAATCTTCCATATGCTCATGCTTACAATCAGTGTGACAGCTAATAAAAATCATGCTTACAATCAGTCTCTGAGTACTACGCCAATCACCCTAAAATAGCTCTGGACCTTTGGGTCAAAGTAATGACACTGTGTACAAATAAAGAAAAATAGATTGGTGCTTCTTTCAGAAAAGAGTACTCCCTAGAAAACTGCCAATATAAGCTACTAGTATTTTTTTTGAAGTCTAAGCTACTAGTATTTGGTTAGAGGATTTTCTGCCGAGAAAATTCCGTCCACAGTGAGGGCCACACATCCCACTGGTGGTGGTGGATGCCAATGCTTAGATGGAGCAGGGTTGGTGCCGGTAATTTTTTACTTGGCACCTCACACTCTGCATATATGCCAGTTCCATCCGTACATTTGTGCAGTTCCACCAAAATGTAGCTGATTAACCCTGTTTGCACAGATAATGAAAAATTGTGATTACATTATAGTGGCACTAGTTGATGAAACATACACTAATAAATAGAAGAAAATATTGTGATAGTATCATAGTATGCCATGCTGCGAGGGCGAGATGGGCCCTGCGACGCCTCATATGGTACGCCTCATACTGGAAATCGACCCAAGTCTCCCCGATACACCTTCTGCCAGTGATGAACATCAGTGTACAGCGGTAGTACAAGGAGGGGCCTTGAGACATTCCAATCTCTATTTTTGTGCAACTCAACTAAAATTAAGCACCCCAGTTTGCAGAAACGCTAAAACATTAACAATGGGACTAGTTGATGAAACATATACTAACAAAGAGAAGCACTTTCTTTACCTACATTGGAAATGAAATGATAGAGAGGACGCTCGCTCTATTTTAACTGTATTATTACTTCTTTTTATCAGTGGCACTAGGGTCGAGCAGGTGGCAAACGAGGTGTACCGTGCGTCGCAAGGATGGAGGCCGGGGGTGCTTAGACTGGGATGCTGAAGCTGGCTCTATCTTCCCCCCTGATGTTTCTGTGGTAGCATTTGGGTTGTAATCCAAACTTGGTTGAGCTAGTGCTGCGTCCCTGCTACCTCTTGAGCATGTGTTGGTTTTCCCTTGAAGAGTAAAGGGTGATGCAGCAAAGTAGCGTAAGTATTTCCCTCAATTATTGAGAACCAAGGTATCAATCCAGTAGGAGACAACGCACAAGTCACCTAGTAACTGCACAAACAATCAAGAACCTTGCAACCAACACGATAAAGGGGTTGTCAATCCCTTCACGGTCACTCGCAAAATTGAGATCTAATAAAGATAGTAAAGTAAATATTTTTAGTTTTTTTGTTGTATAGATTGGAAAGTAAACATTGCAAAATAGTAAACGAGATGCCATGTAAATAAAAGAGATGCAATATAATAAGAAAGAGACCCGGGGGCCATAGGTTTCACTAGTGGCTTCTCTCAAGATAGCATGTATTACAGTAGGTGAACAGATTACTGCCGAGCAATTGATAGAAAAGCGCATAATTATGAAGACATTTAAGGCAATGATCATGAATATAGGCATCACGTCCGTGTCAAGTAGACCGAAACGATTCTCCATCTACTACTATTACTCCACACATCGACCGCTATCCAGCATGCATCTAGAGTATTAAGTTCATAAGACCAGAGTAATGCATTAGGCAAGATGACATGATGTAGAGGGATAAACTCAAGCAATATGATATAAACCCCATCTTTTTATCCTCGATGGCAACAATACAATACGTGCCTTGCTACCCCTACTGTCACTAGGAATGGACACCGCAAGATTGAACTCAAAGCTAAGCACTTCTCCCATTGCAAGAAAGATCAATCTAGTAGGCCAAACTAAACCGATAATTCAAGGAAACTTGCAAAGATATCAAATCATGCATATAAGAATTCAGAGAAGAACCAAATAATATTCATAGATAATCAAGTTCATAAATCCACAATTCATCGGATCTCGGCAAACACACCGCAAAAGAGTATTACATCGAATAGATCTCCAAGAACATCGAGGAGAACTTTGTATTGAGGATCAAAGAGAGAGAAGAAGCCATCTAGCTAATAACTATGGACCCGAAGGTCTGTGGTAAACTACTCACGCTTCATCGATGAGGCTATGGTGTTGATCTAGAAGCCCTCCGTGATCGATTCCCCCTCCGGCAGATCGCCGGAAAAGGCCCCAAGATGGGATCTCACGGGTACAGAAGGTTGCGGCGGTGGAAAAGTGGTTTCGTGGCTCCCCCTGATGTTTCTAGGGTATAAGAGTATATATAGGCAAAAGAAGTACATCGGTGGAGCTACGAGGGGCCCATGAGGGTGGGGGCGCACCTACCCACCCTGGGCGCGCCCTCCTGCCTCGTGGCCGCCTCGTTGCATCTCCGACTTCATCTCCAAGTCTTCTAGTTTGCTTTCGGTCCAAGAAAGATCATCGCGAAGGTTTCATTCCGTTTGGATTCCGTTTGATATTCCTTTTCTGCGAAACACTAAAAAGGTAAAACAACAGAAACTGGCACTGGGCCTCCGGTTAATAGGTTAGTCCCAAAAATAATATACAAGAGCATATTATAGCCCATTAAACATCCAAAATAGATAATATAATAGCATGGAACAATCAAAAATTATAGATACGTTGGAGACGTATCAAGCATCCCCAAGCTTAATTCCTGCTCGTCCTCGAGTAGGTAAATGATAAAAACAGAATTTTTGATGTGGAATGCTACCTAACATATTTATCAATGTAATTTTCTTTATTGTGGCATGAATGTTCAGATCCGAAAGATTTAAGACAAAAGTTTAATATTGACATAAAAATAATAAAACTTCAAGCATACTAACAAAATAATCACGTCTTCTCAAAATAACATGGCCAAAGAAAGTTCATCTCTACAAAATCATATAGTTTGGCTATGCTCCATCATCGTCACACAAAATGCTCAAATCATGCACAACCCCGATGACAAGCCAAGCAATTGTTTCATACTTTAGTATTCTCAAATTTTTTCAACTTTCACGCAATACATGAGCGTGAGCCATGGACATAGCACTATAGCCCCCCCCCCCCCCCCCCCCCCCCCCCCCCCCCCCCCCCCCCCCCCCCCCCCCCCCCCCCCCCCCCCCCCCCCCCCCCCCCCCCCCCCCCCCCCCCCCCCCCCCCCCCCCCCCCCCCCCCCCCCCCCCCCCCCCCCCCCCCCCCCCCCCCCCCCCCCCCCCCCCCCCCCCCCCCCCCCCCCCCCCCCCCCCCCCCCCCCCCCCCCCCCCCCCCCCCCCCCCCCCCCCCCCCCCCCCCCCCCCCCCCCCCCCCCCCCCCCCCCCCCCCCCCCCCCCCCCCCCCCCCCCCCCCCCCCCCCCCCCCCCCCCCCCCCCCCCCCCCCCCCCCCCCCCCCCCCCCCCCCCCCCCCCCCCCCCCCCCCCCCCCCCCCCCCCCCCCCCCCCCCCCCCCCCCCCCCCCCCCCCCCCCCCCCCCCCCCCCCCCCCCCCCCCCCCCCCCCCCCCCCCCCCCCCCCCCCCCCCCCCCCCCCCCCCCCCCCCCCCCCCCCCCCCCCCCCCCCCCCCCCCCCCCCCCCCCCCCCCCCCCCCCCCCCCCCCCCCCCCCCCCCCCCCCCCCCCCCCCCCCCCCCCCCCCCCCCCCCCCCCCCCCCCCCCCCCCCCCCCCCCCCCCCCCCCCCCCCCCCCCCCCCCCCCCCCCCCCCCCCCCCCCCCCCCCCCCCCCCCCCCCCCCCCCCCCCCCCCCCCCCCCCCCCCCCCCCCCCCCCCCCCCCCCCCCCCCCCCCCCCCCCCCCCCCCCCCCCCCCCCCCCCCCCCCCCCCCCCCCCCCCCCCCCCCCCCCCCCCCCCCCCCCCCCCCCCCCCCCCCCCCCCCCCCCCCCCCCCCCCCCCCCCCCCCCCCCCCCCCCCCCCCCCCCCCCCCCCCCCCCCCCCCCCCCCCCCCCCCCCCCCCCCCCCCCCCCCCCCCCCCCCCCCCCCCCCCCCCCCCCCCCCCCCCCCCCCCCCCCCCCCCCCCCCCCCCCCCCCCCCCCCCCCCCCCCCCCCCCCCCCCCCGGTTGTGGAGAAGACAAAAAGGAGGAAGATGGTCTCACATCAACTAGGCGTATCAATGGGCTATGGAGATGCCCATCAATAGATATCAATGTGAGTGACTGGGGATTGCCATGCAACGGATGCACTAGAGCTATAAATATATGAAAACTCAACAAAAGAAACTAAGTGGGTGTGCATCCAACTTGCTTGCTCATGAAGACATAGGGCATTTGTGGAAGCCCATCGTTGGAATATACAAGCCAAGTTCTATCATGAAAATTTCCCACTAGTATATGAAAGTGACAAACTAAGAGACTCTCTATCATGAAGATCATGGTGCTACTTTGAAGCACAAGTGTGGAAAAAAGGATAGTAGCATTGTCCCTTCTCTCTTTGTCTCTTTTTTTTGGGCCTTCTCTTTTTTTACTTGGCCTTTCTCTCCTTTATTTTTTATCTATCTCTTTTTTGTTTCCTCACATGGGAGAATGCTATAATAATGAAGATCATCACACTTCTATTTACTTACAACTCAAAAAATTACAACTCGATACTAGAACAAAATATGACTCTATATGCGTGCCTCTGGCGGTGTACCGGGATGTGCAATGAATCAAGAGTGACATGAATGAAAAAATTAAGAATGGTGGCATTGCCACAAATACTATATCAACTACATGATCATGCAAGGCTATATGGCAATGATGGAACGTGTCATAATAAACGGAATGGTGGAAAGTTGCATGGCAATATATCTTGGAATCCCCCCCCCCCCCCCCCCCCCCCCCCCCCCCCCCCCCCCCCCCCCCCCCCCCCCCCCCCCCCCCCCCCCCCCCCCCCCCCCCCCCCCCCCCCCCCCCCCCCCCCCCCCCCCCCCCCCCCCCCCCCCCCCCCCCCCCCCCCCCCCCCCCCCCCCCCCCCCCCCCCCCCCCCCCCCCCCCCCCCCCCCCCCCCCCCCCCCCCCCCCCCCCCCCCCCCCCCCCCCCCCCCCCCCCCCCCCCCCCCCCCCCCCCCCCCCCCCCCCCCCCCCCCCCCCCCCCCCCCCCCCCCCCCCCCCCCCCCCCCCCCCCCCCCCCCCCCCCCCCACACAACGGTTACCATACGTGCATGCTACGGGACTTGCAAACCTCAACACAAGCATTTCTCAAATTCACAATTAATTCACTAGCATGACTCTAATATCACCATCCTCATGTCTCAAAACAATCATGAAGCATCAAACTGCTCATAGCATTCAACGCACTTTATATGAAAGTTTTTATTAGACCCATCTTGGATGCCCATCATATTAGGACTAGTTTTATAACCAAAGCAAATTACCATGCTGTTCTAAAAGGATCTCAAAATAATATAAGTGAAGCATGAGAGATCAATAATTTCTATAAAATAAAACCACCACCGTGCTCTAAAAAGATATAAGTGAAGCAATAGAGCAAAATTATCTAGCTCAAAAGACATAAGTGAAGCACATAGAGTATTCTAATAAACTCTGATTCATGCGTGTCTCTCCCAAAAGGTGTGTACAGCAAGGTTGATTGTGGTAAACTAAAAAGCAAAGGCTCAAATCATACAAGACGCTCCAAGCAAAACACATATCATGTGGTGAATAAAAATATAGCCTGAAGTAAAGTTACTGATAAATGAAGACGAAAGAGAGGATGCCTTCCAGGGAATCCCCAAGCTTAGGCTATTGATTGTCCTTGAATTTTACTTTGGGGTGCCTTGGGCATCCCCAATCTTAGGCTCTTGCCACTCCTTGTTCCAAAATGCATCAAATCTTTATCCAAGAACTTGAAAACTTCACAACACAAAACTCAACAGAAAATCTCACGAGCTCCATTAGTATAAGAAAATAAACCACCACTTTAAGGTACTGTATGAACTCATTCTTTATTTATATTGGTGTTAAACCTACTGTATTCCAACTTCTCTATGGTTCATACCCCCCGATACTACTCATAGATTCATCAAAACAAGTAAACAACACACGAAAAACCGAATCTGTCAAAACAGAACAGTCTGTAGCAATCTGACTTAATCGAATACTTCTGAACTCCAAAAATTCTGAAATAAATTGGTGGACGTGAGGAATTTTTCTATTTATAATCTTCAGAAATAATCAACCTAAAAGCACTCTCCAGTAAAACATGGCAGCTAATCTCGTGAGCACTAAAGTTTCTGTTTTTTACTGCAAGATCGCAAACACTTGACCCAAGTCTTCCCAAAGGTTCTACTTGGCACAAACACTAATTAAAACATAAAAACACATCTAAACAGAGGCTAGATGAATTATTTATGACTAAACAGGAACAACAAGCAAGGAACAAAAATAAAATTAGGTTGCCTCCCAACAAGCGCTGTCGTTTAACGCCCCTAGCTAGGCATAAAAGCAAGGATAGATCTAGGTATTGTCATCTTTGGTATGGAATCCATAAGTGGCTCTCATAATAGATTCATAAGGCAATTTAATTTTGTTCCTAGGAAAGTGTTCCATGCCTTTCCTTAACGGAAATTGGAATCTAATATTTTCTTCTTTCATGTCAATAATTGCACCAATCGTTCTAAGGAAAGGTCTACCAAGAATAATAGGACATGTAGGATTGCAATCTATATCAACAACAATGAAATGTACGGGCACATAATTCCTATTTGCACCAATAAGAACATCACTAATCCTTCCCACAGGTTTCTTAATGGTGGAATCCGCAAGATGCAAATTTAAAGAACAATCATCAAATTCACGGAAACCTAGCGCATCACACAAAGTTTTTGGAATCGTGGAAACACTAGCACCCAAATCACATAAAGCATATCATTCATAATCTTTAATATCAATTTTAATAGTAGGTTCCCACTCATAATAAAGTTTTCTAGGGATAGAAACTTCTAGTTCAAGCTTTTCTTCATGGGATTCCCCCCCCCCCCCCCCCCCCCCCCCCCCCCCCCCCCCCCCCCCCCCCCCCCCCCCCCCCCCCCCCCCCCCCCCCCCCCCCCCCCCCCCCCCCCCCCCCCCCCCCCCCCCCCCCCCCCCCCCCCCCCCCCCCCCCCCCCCCCCCCCCCCCCCCCCCCCCCCCCCCCCCCCCTTGACCTCTTCAATCCCACTTTTATCAATTTTTGCATCAAGATCTAAAAACTCTGAATTGTTGTGACGCCTTTTAACTAAAGTTGACTCATCTCCAGTCCCATCTTTATCAAGATTCATATTGGAAAACAAAGATTTAATAGGAGACTCATCAATTACTTTTAGATCTTCATCGTTACTATGATGAAAACTAGAAGAACACACTTTCACAAAGCAATCTTTTCTAGCACGCATCCTAGCGGTTCTTTCTTTGCACTCATCAATGGAAATTCTCATGGCTTTAAGAGACTCATTGATGTCATGCTTAGGTAGAATAGATCTAAGTTTCAAAGAATCAACATCAAGAGAAATTCTATCCACGTTCCTAGCCAACTCATCAATCTTAGGCAATTTTTGTTCAAGCAAAGCATTGAAATTCTTTTGCGAATTCATAAATTCTTTAACACTAGTCTCAAAATAAGAGGGCATCTTATTGAAATTCCCATAAGAGTTACTGTAGGAATTACCATAATTATTAGAGGAATTACTAGGAAACGGCCTAGAATAAAAATTTCCTCTATACGCGTTATTACCAAAATTATTCCTACCAACAAAATTCACATCCATAGATTCATTATTATTCTCAATCAAAGTGGACAAAGGCATATCATTAAGATCAGAAGAAACAAATTTATTAGCAAACAATTTCATAAGTTCATCCATCTTTCCACTCAAAACATTAATCTCTTCAATCGCATGAACTTTTTTACTAGTGGATCTTTTGGTATGCCATTGAGAATAATTAACCATAATATTGTCTAGGAGTTTAGTAGCTTCTCCTAGAGTGATTTCCATAAAAGTGCCACCCGCAGACGAATCTAAAAGATTTCTAGAAGCAAAATTCAATCCGGCATAATTTTTTTTGTATAATCATCCACAAATTCAAACCTTGTGTAGGGCAATTACGTATCATTAATTTCATCCTCTCCCAAGCTTGTACAACATGCTCATGATCAAGTTGCTTAAAATTCATAATATCATTCCTAAGGGAGCCCCCCCCCCCCCCCCCCCCCCCCCCCCCCCCCCCCCCCCCCCCCCCCCCCCCCCCCCCCCCCCCCCCCCCCCCCCCCCCCCCCCCCCCCCCCCCCCCCCCCCCCCCCCCCCCCCCCCCCCCCCCCCCCCCCCCCCCCCCCCCCCCCCCCCCCCCCCCCCCCCCCCCCCCCCCCCCCCCCCCCCCCCCCCCCCCCCCCCCCCCCCCCCCCCCCCCCCCCCCCCCCCCCCCCCCCCCCCCCCCCCCCCCCCCCCCCCCCCCCCCCCCCCCCCCCCCCCCCCCCCCCCCCCCCCCCCCCCCCCCCCCCCCCCCCCCCCCCCCCCCCCCCCCCCCCCCCCCCCCCCCCCCTCATTGTTGTTGGTATTGGAAAAGTCACACAATTTAGTATTATCTTGAGCCATAGTGACAAACAATCAATCCAACACACAAGCACACAAGAAGCAAGCGAAAAGAGACGAACAGAAATGGGCGAAGAAAAGGCAAACGTTTTCGAAAATGGTTTTAGAAGTGGGGGAGAGGAAAACGAGAGGCGAATGGCAAATAATGTAATGCGAGGGAGAAAAGTTTGTGATGGGTACTTGGTATGTCTTGACTCGGCGGAGATCTCCCCGGCAACGGCGCCAGTAATTGGCAAGTTGACGGGAGATCAAATCTTGACTTGACTTGGCGTAAACCTCCCTGACAACGGCGCCAGAAATCCTTCTTGCTACCTCTTGAGCATGCGTTGGTTTTCCCTTGAATAGGAAATGGTGATGCAGCAAAGTAGCGTAAGTATTTCCCTCAGTTTTTCATAACCAGGGTATCAATCCAGTAGGAGACAACGCACAAGTCACCTAGTACCTGCACAAATCCCCCCCCCCCCCCCCCCCCCCCCCCCCCCCCCCCCCCCCCCCCCCCCCCCCCCCCCCCCCCCCCCCCCCCCCCCCCCCCCCCCCCCCCCCCCCCCCCCCCCCCCCCCCCCCCCCCCCCCCCCCCCCCCCCCCCCCCCCCCCCCCCCCCCCCCCCCCCCCCCCCCCCCCCCCCCCCCCCCCCCCCCCCCCCCCCCCCCCCCCCCCCCCCCCCCCCCCCCCCCCCCCCCCCCCCCCCCCCCCCCCCCCCCCCCCCCCCCCCCCCCCCCCCCCCCCCCCCCCCCCCCCCCCCCCCCCCCCCCCCCCCCCCCCCCCCCCCCCCCCCCCCCCCCCCCCCCCCCCCCCCCCCCCCCCCCCCCCCCCCCCCCCCCCCCCCCCCCCCCCCCCCCCCCCCCCCCCCCCCCCCCCCCCCCCCCCCCCCCCCCCCCCCCCCCCCCCCCCCCCCCCCCCCCCCCCCCCCCCCCCCCCCCCCCCCCCCCCCCCCCCCCCCCCCCCCCCCCCCCCCCCCCCCCCCCCCCCCCCCCCCCCCCCCCCCCCCCCCCCCCCCCCCCCCCCCCCCCCCCCCCCCCCCCCCCCCCCCCCCCCCCCCCCCCCCCCCCCCCCCCCCCCCCCCCCCCCCCCCCCCCCCCCCCCCCCCCCCCCCCCCCCCCCCCCCCCCCCCCCCCCCCCCCCCCCCCCCCCCCCCCCCCCCCCCCCCCCCCCCCCCCCCCCCCCCCCCCCCCCCCCCCCCCCCCCCCCCCCCCCCCCCCCCCCCCCCCCCCCCCCCCCCCCCCCCCCCCCCCCCCCCCCCCCCCCCCCCCCCCCCCCCCCCCCCCCCCCCCCCCCCCCCCCCCCCCCCCCCCCCCCCCCCCCCCCCCCCCCCCCCCCCCCCCCCCCCCCCCCCCCATGGACCCGAAGGTCTGTGGTAAACTACTCACGCTTCATCGGAGAGGCTATGGCATTGATGTAGAAGCCCTCCGTGATCGATTCCCCCTCTGGCAGATCATCGGAAAAGGCCCTAAGATGGGATCTCACGGGTACAGAAGGTTGCGGCGGGGGAAAAGTGGTTTCATGGCTCCCCCTGATGTTTCTAGTGTATAAGAGTATATATAGGCGAAAGAAGTACGACGGTGGAGCTACAAGGGGCCCACGAGGGTGGGGGCGCCTACCCCCCTGAGCACGCCCTCCTACCTCATGGCCGCCTTGTTGCGTCTCCGACTTCATCTCCAAGTCTTCTGCTTTGCTTTCGGTCCAAGAAAGATCATCGTGAAGGTTTCATTCCATTTGGATTCCGGTTGATATTCCTTTTCTGCGAAACACTAAATTAGGCAAAAAAACAGAAACTGCCACTGGGCCTCCGGTTAATAGGTTAGTCCCAAAAATAATATAAAAGAGCATATTAAAGCCCATTAAACATCCAAAACAGATAATATAACAGCATGGAACAATCAGAAATTATAGATACGTTGGAGACGTATCAGTCCCCCTACTTGCCTAGCTTATGTGGCGAACTTGTCTCCTGCTAGTACTCAGTCCGGTCTAGTAGTAGTTGCATAACTGCCTGTTTACACCGAGATGTTGTCGGATAATGGTTCTCTATGGTAGGGTTTCTTTAATGAAATCGGAGCAAACCCCCTCTTTCGATATATATAAAAAAATCAGTGGCACTAGCGGTGCCAAAACATTGCCTCAAATTAATAGTGCGACTAGATTAAGGTGCAAAATAATAACATTACTGCTTTATCATGGCAGTGCCAAAACAGTGGCACAAGAGCAGACTCAACATGAAGGATCTTGGGCAAACGGTCAGACCAAAAAGGAACGTACCTCGTGATGGGAACCCTATCTGTAGTCAACGCCATCGTAGAAGGGATGACACCAGTCACCAACATGGATGATTCAATTCATGGGACCTTTTGGTGCAGTTCACCTGAAATGAAGCAATGTCCCATGAGCTAGCAGCTTCTTCTTCATTTTTTTAAGAAAAGGGCTCCAGCCTCGGTTCCATTTCCATCAGAAAATGAAACACACAGAGCTTCTTCTTCATTAGTTGCAATAAAATTGAGCAACATCAAGGTTGGTTGTGAAGCTCCTGGAATGTTCAGCTATAATTTGGATATCATTTGTGCAGTTCAACTAAGATCAATCGTGAAATGTATGTCTCTTTTTGCACAAAAAAGGTGGAAAGGAGGGTGACAAACAAGTGATGAAACATACATCCCCCCCCCCCCCCCCCCCCCCCCCCCCCCCCCCCCCCCCCCCCCCCCCCCCCCCCCCCCCCCCCCCCCCCCCCCCCCCCCCCCCCCCCCCCCCCCCCCCCCCCCCCCCCCCCCCCCCCCCCCCCCCCCCCCCCCCCCCCCCCCCCCCCCCCCCCCCCCCCCCCCCCCCCCCCCCCCCCCCCCCCCCCCCCCCCCCCCCCCCCCCCCCCCCCCCCCCCCCCCCCCCCCCCCCCCCCCCCCCCCCCCCCCCCCCCCCCCCCCCCCCCCCCCCCCCCCCCCCCCCCCCCCCCCCCCCCCCCCCCCCCCCCCCCCCCCCCCCCCCCCCCCCCCCCCCCCCCCCCCCCCCCCCCCCCCCCCCCCCCCCCCCCCCCCCCCCCCCCCCCCCCCCCCCCCCCCCCCCCCCCCCCCCCCCCCCCCCCCCCCCCCCCCCCCCCCGGGGCAACAAACATCAGAACAGGATATCTGGGTTGGTCCCATTTTTGTTCGGTCTAGCCACCTTATACTGTGTGAGGCTAGCAAATCTAGTGCTGGACTTATTCTATTGACTTGTCCCCCAGTCCCCACTTTCTTTCCTTTTTCAACCAATAGATTGGGTTTATATTGAGTTTGTACTACGTTTCCCTTTATTTCCCTATTAGACCAAGAGACCAGTTGGATAGCCAGTCTCTTCTACTTTTCTCCCCCATTATTTCCTCTTTCGACCAAGTCCTAGATTCAGGTAACAGATCTTCCCCCATCGCCCACCCCCTTTCTTCCTTGTTTGAACCAAGTAGTACTAGATTCGAGTGCAAGAACTACTTTTACCTCTTAACAGTCAAAATTTAGGTGGCTTTCGAACAGCCGATCGGTCCTATCTACGAGGGGGCCTGGGAAATAGTAAAAGATACAAATGCAGCGACGTCAGGAGCTCGACAAGTAGAGCAAGGACAGTTTCGAAGGAAGTTATACCTGAGGGTCGCCGGGATGTCGCTAGGTGGGCGACAGGAGGCGAGATCTGGCCACACTACGGCAGCGAGGAAGAAAGGGGTCGGAGGCCCTCCCTAGCCAGTGGTGCTTGGGAGAGAACGGCAAGGCACGCTGATCGGGACGTGCCAGCAGTGGGTAAGAGCCATCACCGAGGACGACCGCGTGAACGTTACACCTTCTCACCTTCCCCGACGAAGAGAATCCGGCTGGATCTGTGACCAGCGGTGAGCAGAGAGAGAGTGTGGCCACCGCTGTCTTGTTTAGATCTGGAGAGGACGAGACAGTGTGAAGAGAGCAACACTAGCAAGCAAGCGCGGAGGCTCCTGCCTATATAGTGGAGTACTAGTTCTTTTGTCTACCGGAGCCTGCTTGACCTCGTCAATGACTGTCGAGAAGTCTTCATGCACGTGCCCTGGAGGTGCAGTTGTCGTCATTTTGATCTGAAGCACCGGATTATAACATATAACACAAAAAATGCCACATGACAAGAAACCATAACCTCACTGCCCAAAGGAGACAACATGAATCCCGACGGACAAACTAGATGAGGATCGAAGCTCAAATTAAAGATAAACTCATAGAAAGGGGGTCCGTCGATAGATGTCCTAATTAACATAGCCGGCTTGACCTAGATGGCAGCCGAGTAGTCTTCGTGCATGTGCCCCCAATGACCAGCACCTTGGAGGAACTCAGTTGTCGCTGTTTAACCCTCGCAGTGATCCAAAGCACATGACACCTAATATTGCGAGATGACAAGAAACCTTTTTTTATATTTCTCATCAGAACTACAACCCTGTACAACACAGCCTGCATGATATGTAGACGATAGCCAATCCAGGCATGTCTGCTAGAGTCTGGTCACATGCATGGACGAACTGATCTTCCATGTCATGCAGGGATCATCCAGGCACCAACGTCTGTACAACACTTCTCTAGTACTATCACTCGTCTCTCTCTTCTATTAACTCACCCAACTTGCGGGGCCAGGGAGTGTGCCTATGGTCGGTTCTCGATTGCGGTCATACATGTGTGTGCAAACGCAATATGACGCGTGTTCCATTCGGAGAGCGGCGTGCCAGACCGACCGACCGTCTGGGTGCGACGCGAATGCGACGGGCGTGCTATACACTCCATACATGTGTACCGCCATTTTCTTGAGGCTTTGCTCCATGGCGCAATCCATGGATACAATATTAGTATACTGTACTATTTAAAAGTCGAGGGTGGGGCTTTTCTCGCGCGGTAGGCGGGGCAGTTCCGCCTAGTCGGTTCAACAGAGACGCGAGAAGATGAGGGAGTAGGCTGCTGCAAACGTAGGGCTGTGTGATTTGACAGCGAGTTACCGCTGGACAGGTGGGGCCCTGTGATATGACTTGCCATTTTATCATTTTAACTACGGCGCTACGACCGGCGTGAGTCTCCCGATTCCTGACCTCCTTCATGGTATACAGGGGCCTCTACCAATGCTCCACCATGTAGAGGCTGGCTCTTGCATGAGAGCCCACTCCTCCACTTTTTCCTTGCCTCTTTCCTCCACCTATGCAAATATGCCATGTAAGCGGGCTTCTAGCCCACTATTGTACTTTCTCGGACAGGTGCTAAGACTGCCACATAGGCCTAAAGTCTGATGTGGCAAGTTAATTATTCCCTCCATCTAGGTGTGCAAGTCATCTTATGAAAACCAAATAATCCTGAAACACTTAGGCGCGGTGCATTAACTTCTACTCCCTCTTTTCTGGTTTATAAGGCTCAAATCTGAAATCTCATCAATCAAGGCATTTTGTGAGTGGATGAATGTATCTCATACTTTACAAAACTACCCCAATTAAACTCATGCATTAAATTGGATTAATTGCAGTGCATGCAGGCTTGGCCACTAGATAAGTAGAAACATTACATGCATTGGTGTGTTCCTTTTTAATTCTTACATGCAAAGATTTAATGCATCTCAGAAACTAAAAATGAGATGGAGATGAGCCCTATAAATTGGAAAAAACAAAAAAGTTGAGATAAGCCCTATAAACCGGAAAGGGGGGAGTACAACGTTTCTTGTTTCTTGACATATCAACCAATAAGAGATGTGGGGTGTGCATGCTTTTAATGACTTGAGACTACCATTTCATTGGAAGAGGTCACTCCTTGGCAAACGCAATAAATACTATGAAGAAATAGATAGAGAGAACTAAAAAAATACTCTTATAGCCAACCTTATAGCTAACCTTGTTGTATGAGTGACTAAGTTATGACTATGTATGACATGCCAACATCAAATAGCCTAACGCACCGTGTTAAATCTCCAAGGGCGCGACCACGCTAGCGAGGCGACGGTCGTGGTAGGCGTGACCATGATACGGGCTGCTGGCAGCCCTTGGATCTAAGATCATTTTTACAAAAACCGCTGGCAGTTCGCTCCTACTCTTCCCCGGACGTCCTTTAACATTACGGCAGTTTGCTCCTAGTCGTCCCGTCCTTTCACATTATGGCAGTTCCACTAATCCTAACCCTCCTCCCAAATCCATGGCGTCCAAAATCTCCATGATCAGCAGTAAGTACAAGGTTAGAACCATCACCGGTGATGAGTTCGACGTCATCTACACCCGTTCTTCCGCAATGGTGAAAGGATGCCTTGCTCGCTTCAGACGCATGTTCGAAAACTCAAAGGATGAGTGGGTCGCTGGGCTAGATGTTGAGTACACCACAGTCCTGGAAAGCGAGAAGAGTCTAAAGGAGGCAGAGAAGAAGAAGCCCGTCGTGATCCAGGTTTGTAGGCATGACTTATGCTTGGTCTACCACATATGCCATCCCGACATTGACTGCGAGGAATTTAAGAACTTCCTCAAGGGCGGCCGAGTCAAATTCATTACTGTAGACTTTAGGAACGACAGGGATGTCCTAGATCAGATAGGCCTCGTTGTACGCAACCCCTTCGACCTCCAGAAGAAAGGGCTGGTGCCCTCCCGTGATCAGCCTTCAATGCTGACCCTGGCAGGAGCCATGGTTCATCCTTCATACGGTACACTGAAGAAACCTCCCGTTCAAGTTTCATCATGCATGGGAGTGGAATGTACAAGATATAGACCACATCCACTACGCTGCAATGGATAGCTACCTTTGTTTCAATATCTACAAGGGTTGGATGAAGAGCAAGAGCCAAGTGTGCGGTTCAAGCAAAGAAGTATCGTCCAAGAGGAAGAGGGACAAGGACGAAGTCGAGCACGTGGACGGGGAGTCCGAGTAAGGTGGCAGTGTCATTGCTCATGGTGGTTCTAATGCAGTGTCTACTGGATTAGTTGCTTAGTTTAATTTCAGGTGTGCTTAGTTTTATTTGAGGGGTGTGTTGTGCTGAGCCCCCAGCAGAACTATGTTATGTTCCTTCTCGTTACTTTAACTCTTCAGTACGTACATACTAGTATTTATTACAGTTCATCTTTTAGTTGGTATAGTACTATGACTCGTTTCTTCATATTATATACGTACAATATATATGTCCAACATCATATAGCCAGCAGTTTAGTTGTCAAAGAATTTCAGGGTGCTTAGTTTTATTTGAGGGGTGTGTTGTGCTGGACACCATTATTGTGACTCAAATCTCTTTGGCCATGTTATAATGACATAAATACCGATGGACCAACATGCCAGCTCTCCCTCCATCTCACTACAGTAAAATAAAGTGTGGGGCCTACTTGATCCCAACAGCGTTCTTATTTTCCTGTAAAATTATTCGCTTGGTTAGTCCTGACAAGCGGGGACACACTTATCATTGCGAGAATCGGCTTATTTTTGTCATATAACATGGTCAACGGGTTTGACGTGAAAATAACAATGTCTAATGGCATTTTTGAGCAAACATCTAACTTAACGATAGCATTTTTTAGATATCTAATTGCATTTTTGAGCAGGCATCTCATGGATCGATGGCATTTTTGAGTAGTTGTAACTTCTAATGGCAAAACTGAGTAGTGATACACAACTAGTGGCATAAATAATAAGAACCCCAGAATTAAATAGGTATGCTAATTTCTTTAATATAATTTAGCACCCCATTTAAGCACGTACTAGCTTTTTCAATAGTACAATATGCATAATTTGGCAACGAGCGCTCTCTATATGTACCACCTTTTTTCTTTAATTTCATCTTGTTAGTTTTGCTCCATGGCGCAATCCATCGATACTACTACTGTACAAAAGTATACATTTTTTAAAACGCTAGAGGGCGGGGCAGTCTAGCTTGGTCGGTTTCAAGAGAAGCGAGGGCCTTTGTGATTTGACGGCTCATTATTGCTGGAAGGCGGGGCCTTGTGATTTGACTGCTCGTATAAATGTGCCGACGACCTGAGGAGGAGCAAAGAACCGTGCGGTATACTCAAGTTTTCCACTGGATTAGTACGACGGAGGAGCACGAAACACGGCAGCCCAGTGCCATATGGCGATAAAAAATGATCTAATTTGCTAGTCATCTCATTGTTAGCATTGTTCTATTCATGCCTCGCAGAGAACATGACACATGCGGTGAAACACCCGAAGCAAAAGAAGAAATACAGGAGCAAAAGAAGAAGGAAAGTTATCACCCCAATAAAAGAAGGAAGACGCACACACAAGTCTGGGGCGCTGCTCTCTACTACATGAAGGGTTGCTGGCCGCGGAGCCGTAACTGCTTCTTCATCGCCTCCACGACCTCCATCTCCTTGCGCGTCTCCTCTGCCATCTTCTTCATTCTGTCCATGATGCGGGATTTCTCAATGCGAGCCCTCATCATCTGTTCCACGGCCGCATTACGTACCTTGACAGCAACTGGGTGCTCGATGCAAAGCTTAGCCAACTCCTCCTTCTATTCCATGACGAGGGCCTGCAGCATCTTCATCGAGGAACTACTATTCTCATGCAACTTCTTCCATCCGGCGTTCTCCTCCTTCAGCAGGTCGAGCTCATGGCAGAGCTTTGCCTTGTCCTCCTGAAGTTACAGGATTTCGCCAGTCGCCTTCTTCTCCGAGGCAATGCTCTTCTTCAGCAGCATCACCAAGCCGGCGGTCAACTCCCCCTGCTCATTGAGCTCAGCGGGCATGTCATCGAGGCTCTCCTTCAGCAGCTCCACCAAGCCATGGATGAACTCCTTCTGCTTATTGAGGTGCTTATTGAGCTGATTGGGCATGCCGTCGAGGGATAACGACTCCAGCGCCACCAGCTCGGCATGTTCGCCTCCGCGGCTAGGGCGCTCCTGGGAGCCGTTGCCGGCCCATGAGAGATCTTTCGAGGTCTCTGCGTGGCGGCGAGCCCTCTCTTTTTATTCCGCAGCCTTGGTTGCCACTCCCTTGTTACGAGTAGTTCTCGACCTAGAGCTCTGCACACCGGCCATGGCAAGGACGGCGAAGGACTTATGAGGAGGAAGGTAGAGTAATTTTCGGTTAGGTAGTTCCCCTTTTTATAACTGAAGTACTAGCACTAGTACTAAAACCTGCATAGTGGGAACATGTTCAGGTTTGGTACGTACTAGTAGGTGTGAGCAGGCTTGCACTTAATTGTAGCACTAGTACTTTGGAATGTGATGGGAAAAAGGTAAAGATTAATTGATGGTTTTGGTTTCGAGGCCTGAAACGGCTCCCGATGAGTTTAGTGGAACATAAATTTCAAGTACTCCCTCCATCTCAGTTTACAAGGCTTGCACGTGTATCTAGGTCGTCAATGTAACTTATATAAATTGTTTAACATAAAAAATATATCATTAAAAAATAGAATATTTGAAGTTTGTAATGATATATTTTTCACAATGTATGCCTCCTATTAAGTTGGTCAAATTAACAACCTAGGTACACGTGCAAGACTTGTAAACTAAGATAGAGGGAGTACTACACTGCTCAAATGCGGTCGCACAAGTCAGTGATGTAACTGGTCGTACATGTCAGACCAAGCCGATGCGTGTCCCTTCGGTGAGACACGGGTCCGACCGACTGTCTGTTGGTGTGACCGACCGTAAAGTATTACGCGATGGAGACTTCTGGTTGTGGCTTCGGTTGATTGTCACGACCAAGAATTCTAAAAGTAGTGACAAATCAATTACCATCTTTTTCCAAACGACAAAGTATTTTCACAGGAATACAATACATATAGATGGAGTGATTGTCAAGGTTGCAAACCAACATGGCATTGCAAGTTCACTGCAGCAGCAACCGACTAGGTCGCTGCATCGCTGGTAGGGAAGGAGGGCAGCTCACCTCGCCTATGATGCATGCCCAGCGGCGCCGCCGCACC
>JAAAWM010011724.1:0-99224 GCA_036873465.1 Thinopyrum obtusiflorum | reverse complement strand
TATTACAAGGGGGTGTTATAAATTCTCCTCCTCTAAAAGAAATTCTCGTCCCGAGAATTTAGGAGGTAGAAGGAAAGAGGTCGGGATATTCTTCCCGAAGATGATCCTCGCGTTCTCAAGTGGCTTCATCTTCACTGTGATTCGACCACTGCACTTTTAGGAACTTGGTTGTTTTCTGACATGTTCGATGTTCAGCTTCGTCGAGGATGCGGACGGGATGCTCCTTATATGAAAGATCATCTTGCAATTGGAGCATCTCATGGTCCACTGCTCGGTGCGGAGATTCCTTGAAGCACTTACGAAGTTGCGACACGTGGAAGACGTCGTGGATATGAGAGAATTGCGGTGGCAACTCCAATTTATATGCCACCTGTCCACGTCTTGCCACAATGCGAAAGGGACCAATATAGCGAGGATCTAGCTTGCCCTTGATTCCGAATCGACGGGTGCCCTTCATAGGAGTGACATGAAGATAAGCATGATCACCCGGTTGATAAGTCAGACCCCATCGTTTGCGATCGTAGTTGCTCTTCTGGTGGTCCTGAGCCGCCTTGAGATTTTCTCGGACAATTCTGACTTGTTCTTCGGCATGCTGAATAATGTCTGGTCCAACAAGAGGTCGTTCCCCAGTTTCTGACGAATTCAGAGGGGTTCGACACTTACGGCCATAAAGCACTTCGAAGGGGGCCATTTTCAAGCTGGCTTGATAGCTGTTGTTATAAGAGAACTCGGCATACGGGAGAGATTCCTCCCATTTCTTACCGAAGGATATAACACAAGCCCGAAGCATATCTTCAAGTACTTGATTAACGCGCTCAACTTGGCCCTGGGACTGAGGATGATAAGCTGAACTCCATGTAATGTGAGTGCCCATAGCTTGTTGGAAACTTTCCCAGAACTTGGAAGTGAAAAGACCGCCATGGTCCGAACTAATCTCCTTCGGAATACCGTGGAGTGAAACAATTCTGGAGATGTAAAGCTCTGCTAACTGACTAGCAGTGATAGTCTCCTTGACTGGTAGAAAGTGTGCAACTTTGGAGAGTTGGTCGACGACGACAAGAATGGCATCGTGACCCTTCTGAGACTTGGGAAGACCAGTAATGAAGTCCATTTGCACCTTATCCCATTTCCACAAAGGAATAGGGAGCGGTTGCAGAATTCCAGCAGGCTTCTGATGTTCTGCCTTCACGCGATGGCAAACGTCACATTCAGCTACATAACGAGCAATATCCTGCTTCATCCTAGACCACCAGTACCTTTGTCGAAGATCACGATACATCTTGATACTACCCGGATGGATAGACAGCGGTGTATCATGCGCCTCCTTCATGACCTTGTTAGTCATAAGCTCGAAGCGAGGTACTACAATGCGGTCTCGGAAATACAAGGTTCCATCTTGAGCAAGCGAGAAATCCCTGTACTTGTCTAGGTGAAGCTCTTTCTTCATCAAGTCAATTTCAGCATCCTTGGCTTGCGCTTCTTTAACAGCGTTCTCAAGGTCTGGCTGTACCACAAGGTTATTAAGAGAACCTTGGGGAACAATTCGCAGATTAAGCTGACTCAGTTCTACATAAAGACGAGGTTGAGCTCGCCTAACCATGAGGTTGTTGCAGTAGGACTTGCGGCTCAAGGCATCGGCCATCACATTAGCCTTGCCAGGGGTATAGGAAATACCGCAGTCATAGTCCGTGATTGTTTCCAACCATCGCTGCTGACGAAGGTTAAGATCCGGCTGAGTGAATAAATACTTCAAACTCTGGTGATCGGTATAAATCTCACACCGGTTACCTAGAAGGTAATGTCGCCACAGCTTCAATGCATAGATCACAGCAGCAAGTTCAAGATCATGCACTGGATAATTCTCTTCATGTGGACGCAATTGACGAGAGGCATATGCAATCACTCTTCGTTCTTGCATTAGGACACAGCCTAAACCTTGACGAGAGGCGTCGTAATATATGATAAAGTCCTTGCGAGAATCGGGAGGGGCAAGCACTGGAGCGGAAGTGAGCTTGTCCTTAAGGGTCTGAAAACTTTCCTGACATTTATCTGTCCACTCAAACTTAACGCCTTTGTGAAGCAGATTAGTCAGGGCTTGGCAATCTTGGAGAAATTCTCGACGAATCGGCGGCAATAACTAGCGAGGCCGAGGAAGCTTCTGACTTGCTTGGCATTCTTCGGAGGAGTCCAGTCAAGAATAGCCTGAACACGCTCTGGGTTAACGGCAATACCGTCCTTGGAAATGACATGTCCAAGGTAGGTCACTTCAGAAAGCCAGAATTCACACTTAGAGTACTTGGCATACAGCTTGTGCTCTCGAAGTCTCTCCAGAACAAGACGAAGATGTTCGGCATGTTCTTCCTTGTTCTTCGAATAAACCAGAATATCATCCAGATATACCACGACGAACTTGTCGAGGTAATCCATGAATATGTAATTCATTAAACGGGAGAACGTAGCGGGTGCATTCGTCAGTCCAAACGACATGATGGTGTACTCGTAGGAACCATAACGAGTAACGAATGTAGTCTTCGGAATATCCTCTTCACGGACACGGATCTGGTGATAACCCAACCTCAAGTCGAGTTTAGAGAATACCGAAGATCCAGCAAGTTGATCATATAAATCATTGATCCGGGGAAGCGGATATTTATTCTGAATGGTTGCCTGGTTGATAGGGCAGTAATCTTGAACCAGCCTATTGGTACCATCTTTCTTCTTGACAAAGAGAGAAGATGCTCCCCATGGAGAGGAACTAGGGCGGATGAAACCCTTGCTAAGTGACTTATCAATTTCTTCCTTAAGCTTGATAAGATGGTGCGGAGGCATCTTGTAGGGACGCTTCGCAATAGGAGTGGTGCCAGGCTTCAAGTCGATGACGAACTCGACAGCTCTAGCAGGGGGTATTCCCGGAAGTTCTTCTGGGAAAACATCCTGGAATTCGCAGACGACTGGGATGTTCTCGATGCCCTCAAGCGGAGTAGCGTTCAACGCATTCAAGGCATAAATTTGTGCCTCGGCATTCTGGGTGAGGTGTGCATGATAATTCACTATCTCATTCGATGGATGCAGAAGGTGTACCACTTTAGTGGCGCAGTTGATTGAGGCGTAATGAGCCTTCAACCAATCCATTCCCAAAATAAGATCGATGTTGAAATTATTCAGGATAATGGGGAAGGCATGAAAATTCCTTTGTTCAATTTGAATAGTGACTTCGGGGCTGAAAATGGTGGCTTGGCACCGACCCGCGGGAGTGTTAACTGCTAACGGATGGTGTAGTGTTTCACATTTAACGTCATGCAAGAGTGCAAAATGCTCTGACATGAATGAATGCGATGCTCCTAAATCAAATAAAACAGATGCAGGTACTGAATTAACGAGAAGTGTACCCATCACAATATCTGGTTGTTCCGGAGCTTCGGACATGTTGACGTGGTAGTACTGCCCACGACCATAAGAAGGTCTGGCATTGTTGTTGCGCTGCTGAGGAATTCCACGGCCAATACCACGGCCAGTAGAAGGAAGAGCCAGTTGATTCTGATTCTGCGAGCAATCTCTGGCACGGTGACCTGGCTGGCCACACTTGAAGCATAGACCACTGTCAGGATGAGGTGCAGGAGCTCGCGATAGTGGAGCTCTAAGAGGCTGCCTCGGTGGAGGAGGAGGCAGACAAGGTGCAGCATATGCAGGCCTGTACACTGGAGCTGCTGGGCGATACATACTCTGTGGAAACCATATGCGACGCTTCTGAGTAGGCGAGCCCGAAGATGAGCCCGTTTCACGGTTGCGTCTGGGTGCTTCCTTAAGCTTATTCAGACCAGTCTCGACCAAGATAGTCTTATTCACCAAGGTGGTGAAGTCAGGAAAGTCTAGGGTGAGCAGAGCTATCTGAATATCATGACGCAGCCCTTCACAAAACTTCTCCTGCCTCCGATCATCAGTAGGAATGTCTTCTTCAGCGTAGCGAGACAAGTCGAGAAACTCGCGCTGATAAACTTCCACAGTCTTGTTGCCTCGAACGAGGTGACGGAACTCGGCCTTCTTCCGGGCGATAACAGCTTGAGGAATATACCATGCACGAAAAGCAATCTTGAATTCTGCCCAGGTGACAACGGTTCCAGGGGGTAGGGTCTGTCGGTGGGTGGCCCACCACTGTGCTGCGGGACCCTTCAGAAGGTATGTCGCGAAGGTGACATAATTGGCGAGGGCGACATCAGCAGATTCCATCTCATGGAAGATGTCACGCAGCCAGTCGTCGGCATCCAGCGGGTTGACTGTATTGCGGAAGAATGACGGGTTAAGCCGCATAAACTCTGGCAGTGTGATGGAAGGTGGCGGTTGGTTGGCATTGGGACGGGGAAACTGATCGACCATCGTTTGTATAAACTGGCGGTGCACTTCGAACTATTGCATCATCGCTGCCATATAGTCAGGGGGTGGAGGTGGTGGCGGATTGTTATCACCCATCCTGCTCAATTCAACAGGGGTAGTTTAGCAGAGTATTTGCGAGTATTTAGCAGCGAATATGATGTAACTCGACAATTAAACAAGTAGGATAGCAGATGCTTAACAGTAGTTATTCAAAGCATACAGATCCATACATAGTCGGTTACAATCGGGCAGCATAATGGCGCAAATTCGAAAGCTAGACACACTAGGCGGCACGCAGGCACGCGGTAGGAAGTACACAGCGAGACATAGCAAAGGCTACATCAACGTCGGAGAAAACCACGGAAACGGGGTAACTGCGAGTGCTGACGACGAATGCTCATCTCAGTAGGATCCTGTGCTCCATGTGCACTCTGATGCAGAACCCGGTCTCGAGCTGAAAGAATAGGGCCACGTGTAGGTATGTGACCTCGCACAGCAGGCCAATCGATCCCTGATGGCATCTCGGTCCTGCGTGGGTAAAGAATGTGCTCCGGATGTATCCCTGCACGAACAGCTGGTAGCAACTGTGTCATAGCCTCGTAGTAACGTGCTCGAGTGGCGAACAACTCGACAGCAAGAGCCCGAACAGTGCGATCCAGAGCCTGAGTACACTGAATCAGAACTCGTGGATCGTAGCGATGAGACCTGTGCGGGGCACAGGTAGCGGTGTAGCATCTCCAGCAGGGGCATACGGAATGTACCAAAACTCAGAGTCATCCAAGGTAGCACTGTGCTCTCCTCGGAGACGTGCGACGGCAGAGTAGGCGGCATCATGGACTGCCATCTCGATCGTCACACCGATACCGTGAAAACGGTACAGCTCAGTGTCCGAGTCATCCTGCCGATCATAGATACGGACATCAGCATAGTACTGCTCCTGGTTGAACTCGCGGTAAACCTCGTAGACCATGTACTCGGGGTACCATCGATAGCCAAGTCTGGTCGAGAGGGCGATCAGGACAGCTGGAAAACCAGGGACGCCACGAGCGCAAGTGCGAAGCACAACCTGCGTCGTAGGACGTGGTGGAAACAGGCGATCCATCTAAAATTAAGAAATTCAGGATTGTTATACGACGATGAGAAATACAACAGATCTCGGAAGGAAAGGTTAAACAAAACAATGGGAAGGAAAACGATTATCAGACTAATCAGATCAATGACAGGGAAATCGCACTGATATGCAGCTCTCCGGGAGGATGGGAATTACGAGATCCTAAGTGTCGGGGTTAGTAATTTGTAAAACCCGAATAGAAGAGAGAATAGAATCCCAGAGTAAGGATCGAGGAGTAAAAGATGCTATTACCACCCAGTTGGCAACGTGGGCCCGTAAGCCACACAGCCAAGTTAGTAAAATCAGTTTTCGAAAGTCTAGACTCAACTTCGGCCAAGGAATTGGAAAGGTGGACTCCTACAGGAAGTCAGCTCTGATACCAACCTATGACGACCCCGGCTTAATCGGCACTAACCATACACGCAAATGCGCACGATCAAGCCTAAGGACTCACTTGAAGATATCACAACACAACTCTAAAACATAAATAAAGTCATACAAGCTTTATATTACAAGCCAGGGCCTCGAGGGCTCGAATACATAGCTCGATGGCATACAAGCGTCAGCGGAAGCATTAGATATCTGAGTACAGATATATTACAGAGAGAGAGGTAGGCCTTCACAGAGGCGGGGTAAAAATAAAAGCTACGATCGAAAGGCGTAGGCCTCCTGCCTTGGACCCTCCGATCCTACTCCTGGTCATCAGCCGGCTCCTCGTAGTAGTAGTACTCGCCGGACGGGTAGTAGTAGTAGTAGTCGGCGACTGGGGCAACTGGCGCAGGGGCTCCATCGTCTGGTGGCATCAAATGAATATGGGGGAAAAAGAAAATAAAGCAAACGTGAGTACTCATCCGAAGTACTCAGCAAGCAAGGATCTACACTACATATGCAACATTTTCAAAGGGGGTTGTATATGAGGACTAGGCTGCAGAAATGCCAAAATAGAGGGGGAAAGCCTAGTCCTATCGAAGACTAGCATCTTCAGCTTCTTCATCAGTCTTGCAGCATAAGAAGAGAGCGGAATACATAATGTAAAGTATAGTAGTGTCAACAACCTCGACCTGAGATCCTTTCTCGACTCCCTGCGAGAAAGCAATCCCAGAGCCATACTATCCAGTTATCATCTCAAGTTCTAGTTGTACCGATCAGGATACAACTCCGAGTGTCCGTTACCGTAGGACGGGCTATCGATAGAAGTTTCTTCCCTGCAGGGGTGCACCAACTTACCCACCACGCTCGCTTAACTCCGGCCGGACACACTTTACTGGGTCATGCCCGGCCTCTGCTAAGCAACACGCCGCAACCCGACCGAATACTTAACAGAGAGGTCAGCATGCCGGACTAACCTATGCCCCTAGGGGTCTTGGGCCATCGCCCCGGGAACTCCTGCATGTTACGTGCACCGCCGGTGAGCGGGCCTAGCAACCCCTTATACAAGCGCGGTTGCGTTCCCAGTCCAACCCAGCGTGTGCCGCTCAGTCGCTGACGTCTATTAAGCTCCGGCTGAAGTATACGACGCAGAACGCCCATACTATGCCCACGTGATGGTTAGTACTATCGGGCCAGAGGCCCCTCGGATCAAATATCCAAACCGTTTAGTGGTTTTGGATCGCGCGGTAACGAGCAGAGACTCACGAAAGATGTGACCCCGTCGCCCCGTCTCGAGGACTTGCGGCAAGGGCTAGGAATGCCCGGCCACGCCTCGTGTTCAACTCTCGGGTACCCTCCAGGTACACCCGAGTCCACATCACTTCGCATTATGCTCGCGCGGGTACCCCTCAGGGCCGACCCGTCTTTAGTAACATGGTTCAGTGCAATGCTATAATATCCAAGAAACAGTGTGTCCACACCAAGGGAACCCTGAGGTATCACCCTCGACGAAGTTCCACCTGATGTTAAAGTCAAGGTGAACGAAAGAGGAATCACCCTCGAGGTCCACACTTGATGCGTTGCACGATGACGTCATTATCGGGGGTGGTGTAGGAGGAATCACCCTCGCTTACCACGACCGATTAACTAACCCACAAGGTTATCATCGAAGTGCTGATGAGGTACCACCCTCGGCACTCGATAGTAACCCAGTGGTGTTGAGCATCTAGGGGGAAGTGATGTGCGGTGACAAGTCCTGGTCTTCGATCCCGATGATCGGGTCTTCTGATACTCCAGCGGGCAGTCGGGATAAGTGGGGTCTCATATGGTCTCTACCCAACCTATTCTAGGCAGTTTAGGATAAGCAGTAAGTAACAAAGCAGGTTACAAATGACAGGCTATGCATCAGAATAGGTAAAGCAGTAGCAGCAGCAATTCTAATGCAAGCATGAGAGAGAAGAGAATGGGCGATATCGGAATGCTCAAAATGGGGGTGCTTGCCTGTTTGCTCTGGGGCAAGGGCAAGGTCGTCGGTGGTGTCGTCGGGAACGTAGTCGTGCTCCGGAGCTGCGTCTGCCTCGGGAGCTACGTCGGCGTCGGAGTCTACCGAGAGAGAAGAGGGGGAAGAAACTGGTAAATGCAATGCAAACAAGTGCAACACGGTGCATGCTATGTTACGATGCAGTGCAGGGTTGTCTAAAGATGCATCTGAGTCACTTTAGTTATTTTAGGATTATCGCGGGATTCAATACCCGGTGTCTGTGCACTATTCATCTACCGGAATCGGGCTCGGGGTTACGAGTTCTTCTATGTAGGGGGTTCCGACAAGGAAACAGACGGCACGATCAGACTCGGCTCGTCGTTTTGAGCAACTTTCATGTTTTAAGTTTTTCAATCTGAGCTACGGTTTAAAAGTTATGGATTTTTGAAGTTTATTTGATTTTCTAGATTTATTTTATTTAACAGAAAAGAAATTATGACGGCAGCATGATGCCATGCTGACATCAGCAAGTCAACAGCGGCTAGCCAGGGTCAAACCTGACATGTGGGTCCAGTGGGACCCACATGTCAGCCTCTGTGACTTTAACAGTGAGTTAAACTAATTACCAGAGTTAATTAGGGGTGTGGGCCACATATGTCAGTGGGACATTAGTATATCTAAATTGATTTTATTTAATTAAACGTTTATTAGACTAATTAGTCGAGGGGGACCCACATGTCAGTGGCTGGCCTGCCCAGTCAGCGCAGTTAACTGGGTCAACCCAGTCAACTGGGGCCCCCGGGGCCCACGGTCAGCGATACATGGGTGGGACCCACCCGTGCCACGTCGGCCGGCCGGCGGCTGAACGCCGGCGAGCCCCAATACGCGGCGGAGGGCACGGCCGGCGTCGGATTTCGTCCACCGCGGGCCAAAACGAGCGTGGCGTGGCGTGTTCGAGCGAGGAGGACATGTCGCATCCAACGCGGGCAGTGGCGCGGTCTGTCTTGGTCGGAAACGTCGCCGGCGAGCTCGCGCGCGGCGACCGGAGTTCAGCCAACAGCGGTTTGGGCGATGCGAGGCACGGTAGGAGTCGTGGATGGTCGCGTTCGACTCGCGGGAGTGCGGTGAGTGCAGCGGTGAGCTCGAACGCAAGCTTGCGCGGCCGTAGCCACGGTGGCGACATGGCCGGCGGCGGGGAGCTCTCAGTCTCGACAGAAACGACGGCTACGGCGAAGGAATCGAGCGAGGCAGAGAGGGGAAAGGCGCGCCCGCTCACCTAGGAGGCACACGGGGGTCCGTTGAATGCTTAGTAGCAGCAGGTCGACGGCCTTCGCCGGCGGAGCTCCGGCGACAGAAGATGAAGATGGGCACGATCCGTTCGATGCGGTGACGCAGAGCTCGAACCAGCAGTTGTAGAGGATGGAGAGGAGGCAGACGGAGCGAATGGGCTCGGTCTCAGGCGTCGGGGAGGCCTATGGCCACGCCGGCGAGCTCGGCCATGGCGGCGGCTTCGGGCGTCCGTGCGGAGGGGAGAAGAGAGCGAGCGAGGAGGGGGAAAAGAGTGGCAGCTAGGGTTCGGGGAACGGCGAGGAGCTCAGGGCGGAGCATATAGGCGCCAGGGAGCCGCGGGATGCTTGACAGCGAGGCCGGCGGCGAGGTGTCGGTGCGTGCGCGCGACAGCGCGCAGGGGAGGACGACGAGCTGCGGTGGGCTGGCCAGTTGGGCTGGGCTGAGTGCACTGTGCACTCAGGCCCAGCCAGTTTAAACTGCAGAGGCCTTTTCTATTTTTCTTATTTTCTGTCTCTGCTCTCTCTTTTCTTTTCTGTTGCAAAAGATTAGACCACTTGTGCACTTTTGAAAAATGTGAGAGTTGGTCCAAATAATGCAATGCAATATTACCCTTCACCAAAAACTTGTTTGGACAGATTTGGATTTCATTTGGAATTGAAATGATTTTAAATGGATTTAAATATTCTGTTTTGGTGTTGTTTCATCTTGTTTGAGTTACTTATCTAACTCCAACTTTATTGATGATGGTTTTATAAATGTTCCTGGATTGTTTGCCATTTAATGAATATTTTCCCAACAGTGTTTGATTAACTTCATATTGCACTTTTGAATTTGAGTTGATTTTCAGAATGGAATTTGAATTGGATCCTTAACCCATGTGACTTGGCACTGCAAATGGTCATGACTAGGCAAGATTAACAGAGTGTCACAGGGCTTATTACAAGGGGGTGTTACACCAGTGGCCCCCACTGGCCCCGTTGACTGGTTTGACCAGTCAACGCGCTGACGTGGCTGACCCAGAGCCACTAACACGCGGGCCCCACCGCCCAGATAAATAACTAAAATGATTTTCGTAAATAAAAATAAACTAAATACCCTAATTGGTCTATGATAGGTGGGCCCAGTAGCTTAATTAGCTAATTCGTTTAAATTTAACTCTGCTTAGCACTAACAGAGGCTGACATGTGGGTCCCACTAGACCCACATGTCAGGTTTGACTTGGTCAGACGACCAGTTGACCTGCTGATGTTAGCATGGCATCATGCTGACATCATAATTCATTTTCTGTTAAATAAATAAATTTCAGAAAATCAAATAAAGTTCGAAAATTCATAACTTTTAAACCGTAGCTCGGATCGAAAAAGTTAAAACATGAAAGTTGCTCAGAACGATGAGACGAGTCTGATCGTGTCATCTGTTTCTTTGTCGGAACCCCCTACGTAGAAGAACTTGTAACTCCGAGCCCGATTCCGGTAGATGAATAGTGCACACACCGGGTATTAAATCCCGTGATAATCCTAAAATAACCAGAACGACTTAGATACATCTTTAGACAACCATGCACTGCATCGTAGCATAGCATGCACCGTGTTGCACTTGTTTGCATTGTATTTACCTATTTCTTCCCCCTCTTCTCTCTCGGTAGACCCCGACGCCGACGTAGCTCCCGAGGCAGACACAGCTCCGGAGCACGACTACGTTCCCGACGACACCACCGACGACCTTGCCCTTGCCCAAGAGCAAACAGGCAAGCACCCCCATTTTGAGCATTCCGATATCGCCCATTCTCTTCTCTCTCATGCTTGCATTAGAATTGCTGCTGCTACTGCTTTACCTATTCTGATGCATAGCCTGTTTAATTGTAGCCTGCTTTGTTACCTGCTGCTTATCCTAAACTGCCTAGAATAGGATGGGTAGAGACCATATGAGACCCCTCTTATCCCGACTGACCCGCTGGAGTATCAGAAGACCCGATCACCGGGATCGAAGACCAGGACTTGTCACCGCACATCACTTCCCCCTAGATGCTCGACACCACTGGGTTACTATCGAGTGCCGAGGGTGATACCTCGTCAGCACTTCGATGATAACCTTGTGGGTTAGTTAATCGGTCGTGGTAAGCGAGGGTGAATCCTCCTACACCACCCCCGATAACGACGTCGTCGTGCAACACTTCATCAGGTGGAACTCCGTCGAGGGTGATTCCTCAGGGTTCCCTTGATGTTAGACACACAGTTACCATGGATAATACAGCATTGCACTGAGACATGTTACTAAAGACGGGTCGGCCCTGAGGGGTACCCGCGCGAGCAAAATGCGAAGTGATGTGGAATCGGGAGTACCTGGAGGGTACCCGAGAGTTGAACACGAGGCGTGGCCGGGCCTTCCTAGCCCTTGCCGCAAGTCCTCGAGACGGGGCGACGGGGTCACATCTTTCGTGAGTCTCTGCTCGTTACCGCGCGATCCTAAACCACTAAACGGTTTGGATATTTGATCCGAGGGGCCTCTGGCCCGATGGCACTAACCATCACGTGGGCATAGTATGGGCGTTCTGCGTCGTATACATCAGCCGAAGCTCTATTGACGTCAGCAAGGAGCGGCCCATTTTGGATTGGACTAGGAACGCAACTGCGCTTGTATAAGGGGTTGCTAGGTCTGCTTCCGAAACGTCCTCGCAACGTGCAGGGTTCCCGGGGCGAAGGCCCAAGACCCCTGGGGGCATAGGTTAGTCCGGCGTGCTGACCTCTCTTTAGAGCCTAGGTCGGGTTGCGGCGTGTTGCTTAGCCGAGGCCGGGCATGACCCAGTAAAGTGTGTCCGACCGGAGTTAAGCGAGCGTGGTGGGTAAGTTGGTGCAGCCCTGCAGGGAAGAAACTTCTATCGATAGCCTGTCCTACGGTAACGGACACTCGGAGTTGTATCCCGATTGGTACAACTAGAACTTGAGATGAGAACTGGATAGTACGGCTCTGGGATTGCTTTCTCGCAGGGAGTCGAGAAAGGATCTCAGGTCGAGGTTGATAACACCACTGCTACTTTACATTATGTATTCTGCTCTCTTCTTATGCTGCAAGACTGATGAAGAGGTTGAAGATGCTAGTCTTCGATAGGACTAGGCTTTCCCCCTCTATTCTGGCATTTCTGCAGCCCAGTCCACATATACAGCCCCCTTTGCAAATGTTGCATATGTAGTGTAGATCCTTGCTTGCTGAGTACTTCGGATGAGTACTCACGTTTGCTTTATTTTCTTTTTCCCCATATTCCTTTCGATGCCACCAGACGATGGAGCCCCTGCGCCAGTTGCCCCAGTCGCCGACGACTACTACTACTACCCGTCCGGCGAGTACTACTACTACGAGGAGCCGGCTGACGACCAGGAGTAGGATTGGAGGGCCCTAGGCAGGAGGCCTACGCCTTTCGATCGTGGTTTTTATTTTGCCCCGCCTCTGTGAAGGACTATCTCTTTTCTGTAATATATCTGTACCCAGATATCTAATGCTTCCACTGACACTTGTATGCCATCGAGCTATGTATTCGAGCCCTCGAGGCCCTGGCTTGTAATATAAAGCTTGTATGACTTTATTTATGTTTTAGAGTTGTGTTGTGATATCTTCAAGTGAGTCCTTAGGCTTGATCGTGCGCATTTGCGTGTATGGTTAGTGCACGATTAAGCCGGGGTCGTCACAATAACCTTCCTGCCCCGAGGAGCTGGCAAGAATCTACGCCGGAGCTCTGTCTAATCCATCCCGATGGATGACTTGAGGAGGATCGGAGCCCGAAGTACTAACCCGGAGAATAAGCGCCGCAATTGGTCCGCCCGCCGCCCCTGCAAGTCCTCAACCCCTAGTCTATCTAGTAGCCGAAGCCAAGGCAACGGGATTCCCCTCCCCGCCACCGGCCGCTGGAGCGGCATATAGAAGGGATGTGACTCCACGGGCTTGCTGGCGGCGATCGAGAAGACGAAGGCTTTGCCTAGTCGACTTGTGAGATGGAAAAGAAAGATGTGGAATTGGTATATGAGACTGCGAGAGTTAGTGTGTAATTAAGGATAACTTTACAATGTTTCAACTAATTCACGAGCCATTATATCAGTCCATGAGGCCAGTGGCGGAGCTATGTGTTCTCCTGGGGTGGCTGTGGCCCCCCCAACCTTGGCAAAAACTGTGAAGGAATATATATTTTTAGATGGTTTAGATGAGGATAAATTTAGTATTTGCCCCCCTCAGGTCTGCATGTTTTATCATTTGCCCCCCCCCCCCCCCCCCCCCCCGAACTTTCTCCCTAGCTCCGCCAGTGCATGAGGCCGTAGTTTTTTTCCAAGGGTTCACAAGGCCATAGTTTTTTTATCCTAGAAAATAAGCGTTGTATATCGTTTCGTTCTGTGTTTATTAGCGAAACATGATTGATTGATATACACATTTATGACCTTCAAAACAATTTTTCTATAACTTAAACCTCTCATGTTGTCCAATACAAATGTCTAACATGTTTTTTCAACAATTATAGGGGGGAGAGAATCCCCACCTAAATACATTACTCAAAGAGGACCACAAGTGACTAGATTACAGAGCTGCGCTAGAACGCAAGGAGTGTAACATGTTGTTTACAAACTATCCACCATGCACCAAGAAAACACTCTCAAAGAACGTTGAAAGAACTAAACATAAAAGTAATTTTCTCTTGGCAAGTGTGTTACTTGTTTATTTGCAAATATTTTCATTTATTTACAATACCAAATAAACAAACATGATATATTTCATGATAGATCTAATGATACTGATTTGTTATGGTAGTTGTTAATATATTTTGCGAACTAAGTCTAGCTCAGAAGGTTAGGTTTCTTGTGGTAGAACGAGCCGACCAGGGTTCAAGTCCTTCACTTGGCACCGATGTTCGCATTTTTCTAGATTTATTCAGGCTCCCCGTGATGTTCGTCCGGTGGAAAGAAAAGTTTCCATTGACTATGAGGCGGCTATGACTTCGTCGATAACAAGATGTTGTGCCGCCTCAGTATATTAGAGGTGCTCATAGGGGTATGGTGTGCGTGTGTGTGTTTATAAGGATGAGTGTATGTGCTATACGTGAGCATCTGTGATTGTACTGTGTTCAAAAAATACGTTAATATATCATTACATAAATTGACCAAAGATTGAATAAATTACTTCCCGACTGTCTACTACAACAATGTTTGCCCGGCTCCGACGAGGGAGGGGCGATGACGGCGGCGCACCTTCGGCTCGCTCCAGTGCTTGTAGTCGTCGCTAGGTGGTCTACGGACCTGGATGTAAATTTTACTTCTAGTGTTCTTTGTACTACCTTGACAGTTGATGAATAGATCGGAAGTTTTCTCGCAAAAAAAAAAATTAACCCTAGAAAATCTTTTGAAGAGAGTCGCTGACCTCGTGTGGCAAATAAATACAAAAAGCAACAGATCAAATTTGCCATAAATTGTTACATTGCGGGGACACAGGCATTTGTGTGGAGGGACTGTAACGGCACTTTCGCTTTCCTCTCAGCCCATGCGCACTGTCGAAGGCCATAATCACTGGTTTGTCCTTGTGATCAAAGTTTAGCACGATTTGGCCCTTACTTAATAGTTTGCTTGAATTTGACTCTTTTTTTTACCGCCAGATAACTCTCAGGTAAGGATAAACGGAGTGCCGTCATAGTCAATGACGGTGCCGTTGATCAACGTTCAAATGACGTGTTCTGATAACAGAGACCTACCGCCACATTATTTTTTTTTGAAACTTGGTACAACTCATTCCATTAACCACTGTGCCGCGCTAGATCGCCAGCAACCAAATCATGGACGAAGGTAGGTGCATCATCCGGCCATACTGCTTGGAGCTCATGCACCATCTTCGAACCGTACGTCGCTAATGCGTGCGCAACATTATTACATGCCCGAGGGCAATAACCAACAGAAAAAGAGTTAAAGTTCAACATAGCTAGGGCTTTAATCTCCCTAAACAAGACTCCATTGGGCGCAAGATCGAAACTCTTCGAATTGTTGACGGCTTGGACCAGCACTTGTGCATCCGTTTCCACCATGACATTGGTCATCCCCCATTGTATGGCCTGATTCAAAGCTTGAACACAGGCCTCTGCCTCCGCTTGCAAACTATCCTGCACATAGTCCAGTCTACCAGCTCCTGAACCCATTACATCTCCCTGTTCGTCTCTGATCACAAAGCCCCACCCTCCTCTCTTCAGGTCAGCCACAAAGCTACCATCAATGTTAATCTTCAGGACATCCTGTGGAGGGGGCTCCCAGCGTTGAGTAGATTTCAGGCATGCCTTGGTCTGCTTGCCAAAAAAATCAAGAAACTCGGCAGCGTCGCGTCGAGCCTGAAGAAGTAGAGAGACAATGTTCAGATTTTTCTTCTCTTGGCTTATCTTGTTCCTGCACTTCCACCAGTTCCATAGTAGGGCGATACATTTTGATCGGAGCTCTTCTGTATGGCCTAGAATCCAGTGCACAACAATCTTTGGATCAGATAGGTCCTTACACTGTTGTCGGACCTCTTGAAGGCCCAACTCTTGCCAAATCTTCCACACCGCCTTGCATTTGAAGAACAAGTGTCCACCATCCTCATCAAACCGGTTACACACAGGGCATATTTGGTCCAACTCCACTCCTCTTCTTTTCAGATTGCAGCGCAGGGGCAGGCTGTCGTGTGCGAGGCGCCATAGAAACTGCTGGATGTTCAGCGGACACGGAGCTCGCCAGATCGACTTCCACTGCAAACCCTCTCCCCCCCCCCCCCCCCCCCCCCCCCCCCCCCCCCCCCCCCCCCCCCCCCCCCCCCCCCCCCCCCCCCCCCCCCCCCCCCCCCCCCCCCCCCCCCCCCCCCCCCCCCCCCCCCCCCCCCCCCCCCCCCCCCCCCCCCCCCCCCCCCCCCCCCCCCCCCCCCCCCCCCCCCCCCCCCCCCCCCCCCCCCCCCCCCCCCCCCCCCCCCCCCCCCCCCCCCCCCCCCCCCCCCCCCCCCCCCCCCCCCCCCCCCCCCCCCCCCCCCCCCCCCCCCCCCCCCCCCCCCCCCCCCCCCCCCCCCCCCCCCCCCCCCCCCCCCCCCCCCCCCCCCCCCCCCCCCCCCCCCCCCCCCCCCCCCCCCCCCCCCCCCCCCCCCCCCCCCCCCCCCCCCCCCCCCCCCCCCCCCCCCCCCCCCCCCCCCCCCCCCCCCCCCCCCCCCCCCCCCCCCCCCCCCCCCCCCCCCCCCCCCCCCCCCCCCCCCCCCCCCCCCCCCCCCCCCCCCCCCCCCCCCCCCCCCCCCCCCCCCCCCCCCCCCCCCCCCCCCCCCCCCCCCCCCCCCCCCCCCCCCCCCCCCCCCCCCCCCCCCCCCCCCCCCCCCCCCCCCCCCCCCCCCCCCCCCCCCCCCCCCCCCCCCCCCCCCCCCCCCCCCCCCCCCCCCCCCCCCCCCCCCCCCCCCCCCCCCCCCCCCCCCCCCCCCCCCCCCCCCCCCCCCCCCCCCCCCCCCCCCCCCCCCCCCCCCCCCCCCCCCCCCCCCCCCCCCCCCCCCCCCCCCCCCCCCCCCCCCCCCCCCCCCCCCCCCCCCCCCCCCCCCCCCCCCCCCCCCCCCCCCCCCCCCCCCCCCCCCCCCCCCCCCCCCCCCCCCCCCCCCCCCCCCCCCCCCCCCCCCCCCCCCCCCCCCCCCCCCCCCCCCCCCCCCCCCCCCCCCCCCCCCCCCCCCCCCCCCCCCCCCCCCCCCCCCCCCCCCCCCCCCCCCCCCCCCCCCCCCCCCCCCCCCCCCCCCCCCCCCCCCCCCCCCCCCCCCCCCCCCCCCCCCCCCCCCCCCCCCCCCCCCCCCCCCCCCCCCCCCCCCCCCCCCCCCCCCCCCCCCCCCCCCCCCCCCCCCCCCCCCCCCCCCCCCCCCCCCCCCCCCCCCCCCCCCCCCCCCCCCCCCCCCCCCCCCCCCCCCCCCCCCCCCCCCCCCCCCCCCCCCCCCCCCCCCCCCCCCCCCCCCCCCCCCCCCCCCCCCCCCCCCCCCCCCCCCCCCCCCCCCCCCCCCCCCCCCCCCCCCCCCCCCCCCCCCCCCCCCCCCCCCCCCCCCCCCCCCCCCCCCCCCCCCCCCCCCCCCCCCCCCCCCCCCCCCCCCCCCCCCCCCCCCCCCCCCCCCCCCCCCCCCCCCCCCCCCCCCCCCCCCCCCCCCCCCCCCCCCCCCCCCCCCCCCCCCCCCCCCCCCCCCCCCCCCCCCCCCCCCCCCCCCCCCCCCCCCCCCCCCCCCCCCCCCCCCCCCCCCCCCCCCCCCCCCCCCCCCCCCCCCCCCCCCCCCCCCCCCCCCCCCCCCCCCCCCAGGTATTTGAAATAGTTAGTTACCACCGCCGCCATCTCCTCCGCCTCCACCGCCACCCCTCCATCATCTTTTCTTAACTTTTTTATTCTATTCCTCCTCCTCCTTTCAGAAGCATATTTGTGGAAATACTTTGTGTTTCTGTCTCCCTTAGCCAGCCAATCAACATGTGCCCTCTGTTTCCAATAGAGGTTGCGCTGCTCCTCAAGTCTTTCCATCTTGTATCTCAGAATATGCTCCCGGTTTATGTTCTCCTGATTAATATCCCCCTTTCTGCACTTCTCCACTTCCTTTTTCAGTTTTGCTATGCGCTTCTCTAAGTCTCCCAGCGACGTCCTGCTCCAAATCATCAAGTCGCCCGCTACCCCCTTAAGAGCATCAGCCACCGACGTGCCTCCTTTAGCCACCTCCCTCTTCCAAGCGTTCTCCACTACCTCGCCACATGCGTCCTCTCCCATCCAACTAGCCTCAAAGCGGAATCCCTTTCCTTCCCTTTTATTACTCTTGTTGCGGAATGATTCATCATCCAGATGTAGCACAACCGGCCGGTGGTCAGAGTGTCTAGGGTCTCCATTAATAACTCTATACGCAGGGAACCGATTGCACCATTCCGGTGTAGCCACAGCCCGATCAAGTCTCCCTCGAATGTACGTCTTGGCTTCATGGCTATTATTCCTCCATGTAAACGGGTCCCCGCAGAATCCCAAATCATGCAAATTACAATCCTCTAGAGCTTGCTTGAACCGATCCATATTTATTTGGGGCCGGTCCACCCCTCCTTGTTTCTCCTCCTGGATAAGAATTTCATTAAAGTCCCCCATACAAAGCCATGGACGGTCACTGTGATGCTTGATCGTTCTCAATAGCCTCCAGGTTGCCTCTCTCTTCTCCATGCTCGGCTCACCATAGATACCCGTGAACCTCCATTCAAAGCCATCCTCCTCAGTCACCTTTGCATCAATATGGTACCTAGAGATCATACCTGCCTCCACCTTTAGGGAGCTTCTCCAGAATAACGCCAAACCACCCGAAAGTCCCTCACAGTCCTTTACTCTCATGCCAGACAGGCCAAGCTTCCACCTCCACCATTCCATCCTATGCTTGTCAAGTTTTGTTTCCGACAAGAACAGAATGTCGGGGTCCTCCTTCCTCTGGATATCCAGAAGACCGCTAATTGCCGGGCCATTCCCCAAACCCCGGCAATTCCATGCAATTATTTTCATTGATGTTCGCGGAGCTGTTCCGACAGCCCCGCTTCAACTACATCGACATTTTCATCACCGTTGCGTGCCTTCTTCAGCTCGCCCCCCTCCTCAAATTTCACTTCCATCAAATCTCCCCCTGCATGGACTAATTGTGGATTTTGATATGAAGGGAAATTTTCAGTAATATGTTCCCCCTTCTGTTCTGAAAAATGAGTAATCAACTCTGCAGTAGACCATTTTCCATGTCTGTTGGGGGTAATTTCCTCCGCCGATATTTGCCTTCTTCTCCTTGACATAAGGATATTGCTTCTACCTGCCTTACTGATCTGGACCTTCAGCATACCCCAAATGTACTCTTGCCTCCTTGGAGTTCCATAGATTCTGATAGTAACATAGAATGAATTGGACTGATAATCCTCAACTCTTCTATCTGAATCCTCCGGATCCATCCTTTCCAACAGGAAATTGTTTGCTCCCATGCTCCACGACTGCCTGGTAATGACAAACATCGCAGCCTTCAAACACCGAAAGTGGGCAGCAAAGAAGTATTTTGAGAGCTGCGACAGTCCGTAAAAGTGGCCTGTACATGCTCTTGCCATGGATTGCTGGACCACCTGCAACGAAAGGACTCTGGGAGATCCTCCGGTACAAGCTAAAGCCATGAGGATGTTGAACTCAGCATCTGCTCCCTGTTCTTGTATCTCTAAGTCTGCTTGTATCCAGAAAACCTCTGGCTCGTTAACAGAGGGGAAGGCCGGGGCATCGATGCAGAGCCAGGGGCGCTTACCCCTCCTGCGCACAGCGCAGACTGTTACCTGGTCGAAGGCCGCGCGGGCGTCGGCGGCGGCAGACAGGACGGCAACCATGGTATCATCCATGCTGGTGTCATCTCCGTGGCGGCCATAGAACAAGCTGCAAATTGCTTTCATCTCCCTCACTCGAATTGTGTAGCATTGATGCTCAAAATTCTTATACGGCAAGGCAGGCCGAATAGGGTGGGGAACAGCCTCCAGCTCTGCTCCCGTTGAGGACCCCTCGACAAGTACAGGCAGTGGTCCTGAAACAAGGGCAGCCGTCGGGAGAGGGCCCATAGTTCCCCGGCAAGAATCGGCTACGAGCGCCTCCTCAGTGGATTGCTCTTTGAAGACGATTCCCTGACCACCAGAATCCAACAGAGATGCTGCCTTAGCCCGCATCAACTGCATGCATCGAGCCGGATTCCGCGAAGTACGAACGATTCGCATCGCACGCGCCTTCAGAGCTTCTAGCACCACCGAATCCATGAAACCGAAAAAGGCAGAGGAAGAAACACGGGAAGAGGATGGACCTGGGAGCTAAGAGGAATCTAAAGATCGAAGAGGAGGAACAGATCTGGAGGAATAGAACTAGAGAGAGGATAAAACAGAGGATGGAAGCAGGGGCGGAGGAGATCAGATCCGGGCAGAAAGAAGATGGATTGGGATGAGTGAAAAGGAATCAGGGGAAGGGATCGACGAAACGTCGAGAAATCGCCATCCGGCAGACAAACATCCTCCCTACCGCCACATTATTGGTGGTACTAGCTAGTTTTGCTCGACGCGTTGCCGGCCGGCTGTTGGTGCAAACTAATGCATTATCGAATCACGCACAACATGTGCTAATGCATGCACACTGGTACGGCGGCCGGCCAGCGGTGGGTAGAGCAAAACAAGCTACCATCAGACCATGTGGCGGTAAGGTGTGGAGGCTACCCTCTGTTACAACTTACAAATACATGCTGTTTGGACGTTGACTGATGCCTATCGTGATTGACTATGGCGGTACTTCGTCTACCCTTATCGTCGGGCTGTCTGACGGTCAAGAAAAATCAGGTCCAAGTAAATTTTCAAACAAAGGTCGAATCGTGCCAAACTTTTGTTACAAGATCAAAACAGTATTTCACAAAAAAGTAAATCAAAACAGTGATATTGGCCACCGCCCTATCCTTAAGGCTAGGGATGGGCAAAACCTGTGGCTCACGTGCATGTGCCGGCCGAGACCGTCCAAAAATATCGTTAACCCGGGTGTAACGTGCAATCTGTGGCTCGGATACGCTTCGCTTCGTCCACACGCTGAGCTTGGTGGCGCCGTTCTCTTCTGCTTATCGCAGCCTGCGCAATAACTGCATATCCTGTGTCTGAATATGCTCCCGTTTTGTTTCGTTTCTTAATAAATCTCTCCCTAATAATAAAGCACGGATTGAGTTTCTCGGGTTCACCGTCGTGGCGTTTTTGCATAAAGGTCCCTATGGTTTTCGGAATTCAACCCGCGGTTCCTTTTTAAGTCGCTAATATGAGATACCGTTTCATTTTTGCAAGAAAGCCCCCGTATATTAGTATATTCAACCCGCGGTCAAATCCCCTTTCGTCTCCCCACTGATGCACGTCCCCATTCGCCCTCTCCCTCCTGCCCGCGGCGACGCTGGCAACCGGCGGCGACACAGGAAGCCGGCGAAGACGGACGGTAAGGATCTGGAGTTGCCCCTCCCCCCTCACTTGACGGTCCCCTCCCCCCTCACTTGACGGTCGTGCTTCCAGATCGAAGCCCACGTCGGCGGCGCTCCCAGATCAGCGACGCGACACCCCTGGCTGAAGTGTGGCTTCCAGCCGGCTGCGACCAAGGGAGGCCCCTGGGTCTGCGCTCTCGCAGCTGACGGCGGCCATGACGAGGCTGCTCCAGAGGGGCGCCCCCATGGCGAGAGAGGGTCCTCCGTGTACATGGCGCTCACCCCGGTTTTCAGGTACTACGACACACACTCCGCCTCTCCCACTCCTAATCCATCACCACAGCTGATGTTGTTTGGCACAGGGATGGTGCTGCTGGCATTCAACACCACGGACGACAGAGGCTGGGGCTTCTTGACTCCCTCGACTGAAGCCCCAACTCAATTGCTTCCCGTGCTGGACATTGCTTCAACCTCGCCGTTTCGTCCATGCTTCAAACTGATGTCTTGCCGTGTTCTGCCGACCTCGTCGGAATCAAGTCTGCCCATGCTCCAGCCAAGATACGTCGTTCTGGGTGCTCGAGCAGTACTAAGTTATATTCATGCTGCTAATTTAACAGCTGTTTTGGTCGTGTCGATCGATTGGCCTACTAGAGTCAATTAGTTTTCCTGGGAACTCAAGCTTTCTTATTTTCTTGATTAGCAAAATCATTGCAGATCGCTTGTTTGTTGTTTGAACAAAACACATCTCTGAAAATTCGATAGACCCATGGATCGAGTTTACATCTGTTATCGTGTCTGTTCCAAATTTGATTTAGGTCTATAGGCAAGAGCTGAACTGAACCATGCTACTACACAATAGCCAAAAGTTTGACTGATATATATCAGTAATATGGCACTATCTTCATTCTTGACTGGTGAATTCAGAACTGATGCTTGCTACGCACTATTAATTTTCATACTGATAGGCTTAACCAAATATTGTATCAGTTGGGTAAAGTAATCCATTGCACTTTGAGGCAAACTTCAGCAATTAGTCAGAATCCAATGTCACCCATGGTTAGTATTGTGCGTGTCCAACCAACGTACTGTAGCCAGGTACAATTAGTACGGACAGGTACTAATCAGCGTCGCCTCTGCATCCTAATTTCACCGTGAACTTGCCGCTGATGAATTACAAGTTCTAAAACAATGGTGAAAATATCACATTTTTTCTTGGCAGAAAACAGTTTACAGAACATATCCAATTAATGTTTTGTATGAATCAGAGCTCACTAATTAATTCATCTGGAGATAAATTGATTGTAGTTTGACTGTCTGCATCGTTGTTGCTTCCTTATTTTAGAAATGTTCATCCTAGAATCTGTGCTAAGCACACACGAGGTTGATTCAGATATTGTAGAACTCTACATTTATTATATAAAATTATTTCTGTTGTTTTTCAGCTTAGTGGAAAAGTTCATTCGAAGCTTTGACTAGCATCCAACCGGAGGAATAACACGAAAGGTTAGCAGTCTTACAAGTTTAAAAGTGTGACAGGGGTAGGGATTTTGTTTTTCTGGTAACACAGTACTTGGTCAGGTTTTAGAGTGTGGCCCCTGGTCTCATAGTTGTGAAAGCTTTGCTATATGTTGGAGAAATTATATAGCTGGTGTCTTGGTGAAACTTCCTGTGACCCTGTTCGGCAGCTCTCCGCTCTGCAGCTCCGCTCCTGGAGCGGCAGGAGCAGCACCGAATAAGTCAGCTCCGCGCTTTCTTCATCCCGGAGCGGAGCGGCCTGCATGCCATTTTCTTGAAGTCGCCAAAGTGTCGCTCCGTGCGCTCCCATATTTCACGGAGCTGGTGGATTGCCGAACAGGCTCTATTTATGGTTAATAAATAATGTTATTGCTACTTTGTTAAGTGTTCAAGCATGCCTACTATGATCCTGCGCTTCTTACTCTTTGTGTATGGCTTGCTGTCGAAACACCAAACTTAACATGTGCTTGATTAATTCAGTCCAGCATTTGTTTTGTTTTTAACTAACTATTACATGATTTTCTTGTTATGCTTGGATAATTAGAGTATTCTAAATTGAAATTATCCTGGCTTTTGTATGTAATTCACTTGCATGGAAGGATTAATACAACACCTATATTCATGACAAAGTATATCCCATACAGCAGATCACTTCTCACAACAAGATTGCACCAAAATGAATTAGCATTATTGGGTTTTACTAAACTGAAACAATGTAGCTCTGTATTGTTCTGCTTTCCTAACCTAACAGCAACCTATCATGTTCATGGGACATTTGTTACTCATGAATTCGGATGATGGAGACATTATCTCTTATTTGAATTCTGCATACATGTTTCAAGCTGAAATAGGAACTGAGAATTGTAAGTGGGCAGTGATTTATGCCCTTCAGCGTGGGTATAATGTTGTCAGATACTACTTTAGATAAATAACCACTGTATTCTATTCTATGTGTAATTGAAATGTTCGCATGTTTTTCACCATCTGCCAAAGAGGCTCACTGGATGTTTCTTATTATATTCTATCTGTAATAGGCATGTACGCATGTATTTAACTATCTGGCAAAGAGGCTCATTGGAAGTTTCAAAATTTACCTTTCTGGAACATCATTTCTTTTCTTCTGAATCGAGAGGTTCCAAGCCAATATGTTGCCAAACCATTCACTGTGCGTTCGTGGGCAAACTTTTACTTTCGAAGGAGGCGCTGATTATTGCCACTCCTTCCCTTCACTTGAAATTAATTCTTGAAGGGAACCATGCAACCTAGCTGTGCCATCCACGTGTGTTAAATTAGTTAATTTCTCCCCTGGCTGGATCGTGCCGAACTCCGCATGTAAAACATTTTTCGTCTAATATATTTTGCACAGAGCTCACATACACAGTTCTAAAAAACATGATCTTGATGTATCTGAAGTTGTATTAATTTGTGCAGAAGAACACTGAATGTCTGCCTGCACACAACCAGGTTCTCTAGATGAGTGTGTGCAGAACACTACAATCTGAAGAATTAGCTCCTGCAAAATAGATCATCCACATGGTTGTTGTGAATGTTTGTGGCACAATCCAAAATTCATAATGCACCAAAGTTATTGTGGTGATGATCTGATCTAAAGATTATAAATAATGGATTGTACAAATCAGCATTTGAATTTGTACTCAAGGTCGTGATTCATCCTGAGGGATGCACCGTGTATACTTGCACAATATTGTCTTTCATTTCGCTTTTCTGAGTATTGCGCAAGCCTAAGATTGACGGATGAGTTTGATGGTTGAGATTTTTGTGTTATATAGTAGGATCTTTTAACTATCCATCCGTCACAGCCCTCGCCTTGCGTGCACATGGTTATCTGGTTTTCTGTTTTTTTTTTGTCCAACGTCTCACCTAAGACCCTGCATGGAAAAACAGTAGAAATGAAAATCGGGGAAACCGACCCGCCCACGCAAACGAGCCGACGAAAAAGTCCTGACAACCAACAAAAGACTCCCGAGCCCACGTGCCCACACAACAGTTGAAAAGGAAAAACACGTCACCCCAATCCGATCGTTTCACGACCATCGCCTCCACAGCGCTGCAAGCATTGCAGGCCAAGCCCGCCATCGCTCCTCCATTCCCGCCTCGGGCGGATCTCAAGGCCGGTGAAGAGGCACCAACAGAAGAGGATCATGCTGACATGGCCGAGACTACAGTGGGAATCTTGGATAACAAACAAAATTCAAAGATCTGATTCATGCGAAAAATTATATGCTAAAGACTCATGCATTTGCCCCACTACTTTTGTTATGACAAAGGCTAACTACATACATTGGAATTTAGCTCCTGTTGACATACGGATTATTTTGGACCAGTATTGTCTTTGACTTGCATAATCAAATTTAATGGATCTCATAGGACACCACATTATTAATCATAACTGATTATTGTAGTGTTATTTGTCAATGTTTCTTACGATATATAGTATACAACTAGACAAAGAATATGAAGCCGTAAAATGAAGCATTTTTTTCTCTTATGTCCATAAACCAGAGACTTGGAATAAACTTTTTTCTTTCCCGTTGCAACGCACGGGCATGATTACTAGTCTAGTAAAAAGGAAATTCTGTGATTTGCTTGTTCGTCGTAGTAGAGTGGATAAGTAGATGTACGGTTGATACTGTCACATCTTGGACGATCGAGCTGGAGGCAAAGCAATCACGAGGGCGGAAATAACAACCAACATACGTATCGAACATGCTCATCTGCGTCATCTGTCTCAGTCTCAGTGTCAGTCTCAGCTCGTGACCAACTTCCCGTTTTGGCGCGACGGCTCGGTCCCCTGCAGCAATGGGGACACCTGGCCCGTCGCCGCGCGCATACAGTAGGCGACGTCGACGTCGAGGCGTCGTCGCGCGCCGTTGGTAGGTCTGCTTTCACCCGTCGCCTGCGCACACCCGCCACGTTGCATCCGTGGCGCCAATGTGTGCTTGTTCTGTTTTCGCTTCCTCTTGAGCATGCATGCACCTCCCACAGGCCAACACGGAGGTACGCTGTCAGCTATCAGCTCGTACGCATGGCTACATATGGTGCAGTGTATGCATGTCGACGTCTACGCGCCAATGCATGCATGCAGGATTGGGGTTCTAAACCTAGCTCGGAAATGCTTCTAAGACTCCGCTCGCTCATCAATTAACCTTTCCCACTGACTAAAATGCACTAGATGCAAATCGAGTTGAACAAGGCTGATCAGCTGCCAAATGTTTGCGCGATTGCCGTGCGCCTAACATAAATTAACTGAACTAATCAAAAAGAGAGAAGAAGATGGATCGTGTACAACGAACGCAGTCAAGGTAGGTCTAAAGCGCATCAAATCTACGTATGCTCTGTTATAACTATCTGAATATAGGACTTCCACGCTCGATTTCAAGTTGTTTTTTTTCTTTTGAAAGTTACACTCGATTTCTAGCTAGGTGATCCTTTGATCCTTATCTCGAGCTAATCACAGCACTGCATTTTTTTTTTCAAAGAAAAACTTGCACCACGGTGACGTCTGATACATGTGATAACATATTTAAAACTGTGAAAGTTAAAAACGAGAGAGGAGAGCAAATGATGAATGAACAGTAACTTCTCATTGATGGAAATCAGGGCTATTTATACCCGGTACATGGCGGTTTACAAAAGGGGCGGTTGCCAAAAGGTCAACCGACATAGTATTGATTAATTACATAATTAATACATATTAATTATTCCTAACACTCCCCCTAATCAATTCTTGATCTTGTAAATAGCCATCTTCTTGATAAGGACTTCTTTAGAAATAGCTTTGTCCCTGAGAATGTTCATCATTCCATCTTGAGAAAGACTCCTCCAAAAACCCTGTGGGAAAAATATGAGGATGATAGTACTTGATATGTTATTAAAACTCCTTTAAACCCAGTGGGAAAATAAGAAGAAAATGATACAACATATAATGATTATTGTCTCTTGATAACTCGTATGAGAAAAACCTTTGAGAAGAGAGAAAACTCGTTGGCGAGTTAGAGAACAATAAATATGCTTTGTATATTTCCCTTTAAAAACCCGATGGGAAAAAAACTTGAAAGCATAGCATATAATCTTAAAAAGATATTGCCTCATTAAAAACCGTTATGAGAAACTTTGAGAGAAAACTCATAAGGGAAAAGAGTGCAATCTGATATGCCATTGAAAACTCCCTTAAAACCCAGTAGGAAAAATATAAGGAGAAAATGATATGGCATATACATACACTTGTGTTTATATTGTCTCGTTAAAACCTTTTATGAGAAACCATTAGGGAAAAACTCATCAAGGGGAAAAGAGTACAATATATGCAATCTGATGATTGTTAATAGGTTATAGTTTGGGAGATTACTCCCCCTGAACTTTGCAAATTTGGAGGATGTGTTGTACCAATTCCATTGACATGATCATGAAATTGGAATAATCTGTATGATTTTCACAGTATTTTCTTTGCAAATTATTTCCTTACTTTTCTATAGTTCGTGAGGATGAGTAATTTCGAGCAATGTGCTTTTATGATATTTCAGTTCATATAACCTGCACGTATTGAGTAACACAAGTGGAAGCATCTTGATAAATCAAGTTATGTGACTCTGATGAATCTAAACCACATGATTTTGAGTGTGGTTTATCGTTTCGCTGAGCCATGCATATTTTACAATGCTTTTAGATAAAGTAATTACGTCATAATGATAAGTGGAAGTAGTCATTAGAGTCTACTTAGATGACTTCCATGAGAATACTATTCTGATGAATTCAGTCATTAATGTGGCATTGTTGGGACCAAATAAAGAGCCAATATCATTTCATATATCATGGTCATATCTTGATTTTCCTGATGGAATTGCCCAAGATTTACTGTGAGATTGAGATATAAGTTGATATTTCTTATATCGACCATATACCTTTGTTGGGGGTTGCACTCTAAACAAAGATAGCAAATATAGTGTCAGGCCTGACGTAGTTTGCAATTATATGAGTGCGTTGGTGTTAGTGAGATGTAGAACCTTAGGTCCTGATATCACTTCATTATCACCCCTAGATATGAATGGATCTGTACCCTACCAAGGCAGTATGACCATACATGTCCTTTTATTGTTATGATACATCCGTATTGACCTTCTCATATATATATTTTGGATATATGTAGACTGATGTGTATTCTTGAGAGAATGCTCAAGTTGTAAGCTTAAGCTAAATTTGGTTGAATCCAAACTTTCCGTCTTAAGATGATTTTGTGTATGTTTAGGTCTTGTATAGACATTGATGATGAGGTCATCAATATACACTGAGGTGATGAAAAGGTAATCAAATTGATTCCTTAATTAAACATGTCAATAAGCATCATTATTCGAGTAATCCTTTTGAAGAAGGAACTCATTTAGTCGGTAGTACCATATGATATCCGACTATTTCAAGTCATAGAGTAACTTATGAAGTTTTACACAAAGCTTGTTGCGATTTGCTTTTGGATTCGGAAGTATAAGCCCTTCAGAGACTTCAATAGAGATTTCCGAAATGAGTGACTCATATGAGTATGTAGCCACTTCATCCATCAACTGCATGGATAATATTATTATTTTTATTGCCAATGATATTTAGTATCGAAACATAATTCCACTCATACCAAGCGGGTATGTTACATTGTAATCGATTTTGCAATTATATGAGTGCGTTGGTGTTAGTGAGATGTAGAACCTTAGGTCCTGATATCACTTCATTATCACCCCTAGATATGAATGGATCTGTACCCTACCCCCCCCCCCCCCCCCCCCCCCCCCCCCCCCCCCCCCCCCCCCCCCCCCCCCCCCCCCCCCCCCCCCCCCCCCCCCCCCCCCCCCCCCCCCCCTTAACTCCTTGTGATTTCCTACAACAAATGGAGTCAAGGTGTTTCGATGTCCCGGCACCAAAATATTTGTGGGCATCCAGTGAGGTGTCTTTCAACTTGATGTTGAATTACACTTACTGGTTGAGGATTTGATTTCCTCTATATCCGCGGAAGCATATGAGAAGTTATATCTCGTGTTGTCAGATTTTCTCCTCCTCTTGCTCTCATTTGGGGAGAAGAGTGGTTTATCAGGTACCTTCACTCTTTCTGACACTTTACTACAGGAATATAGAATTCAGTGACACCTTGTCATCAGTAAATGTATGTGGCAGATTTGTAATGTGTTGCAAATATATTATTCTCTAAACTTCTAGTTCAGATTATTTGAGTACGTGGATATAAGGATTGAATGCCAATAACATTTCTAATTTATTTCTCGGCATTCTTTGTGGCACTTATCTCCCCCTAATGCCGAAAAATATCCTTATTGCTGATGCAATCAGCATACGGGCTATGAATAATTTTGATTGACGGATAAATTGTTATTCCTCACATAGATCCCTAATTTTCTGTGAGGGCCCATTGATGTACGCTGGAGTGGTGATATCGGTATGTAACCGAATTATCGCAGATGGGAAATACTTTGTTGATTTCTACGTAGTTACTACAAGGGGAAAGTAGTATGATATGCAGTTGGTATGATTTAGATCATACTTACGATGTGTAAGGCCGTATGTGTCCAGCAAGAGGCTCGTAAATTACATTCTGTAAGATTGGTCATGTAATTAATTTCACTATCTTTAATAAGAGATTTAACTAAACCATTATGGGTATGTACATAGAGTACTGAATGCAATCATAAAAGGCTCATGAAATGAGTTCAATGACATTGTCCATTCGAATGAGTTTATCCTTTGTTCAGGAGAATTTGCTCCTAATTTGATAAGTTAAGCAATTTATTGGGTAAGATCATGGTTGTGTGTGATAAGAGACACACTTAAACAATTTATGAATGTGTATATGAGTACCATAAGTTATCTAAATTACCCCAGATAATGGTTAAGCAATCCACATATATCTTTTGAATGTGTTCAAGGAAGAATAAGTGGCCTGCTTAGAATTTTCAAGGTGAGGGTGCCTTAAAACTAATTTCCCCTATGGCACATGCGGTGCACATAAAATCTGATGATTTGGGAAATTTTGTAACTTGATAAGTTGTGACCAACAGAATTGTCAGTAATTTTCTAATCATCCCCAAACCAGAATGGTTAAGGCTACCAAACCAAATATTTAATGTATTAAGATCTAGAAAATTATTGTGTACGCAACAATATTGAGTATGAATTGAACCATACTGTTAAATTTATTAAATATTGTATCCAAGGGATAGGATATTGGACATCCTACTACATGTAGTAGTACAAGTATAGGCTAATGGCATTTTGGGACAATTAAGAGATTATCGATGTCTCCGATATTATTGAGTGCAAATGAATTTACCATCCTTTTATTGCACTAGATTTTTGGTTCTTCTTCTGATGAAGATTTGAGAACAATCATTTACCAGAATATTTTCTGGTTGTACGGTTGCAAAATTTCAAATTTATCCCAATGAACTTATTTTCCTTTTTAATAAACTTGTGGCGTGGTTTGACTATATGTTTGAGGGTTTGGTAATCATAGGTACAATATTTATATAACCACACATTCGACAAACTTGAGATTTGTCGTTGTGATCGCTTGAAAACGATCTATTCCCTATGAAGAAGTAATTCTGCCTTTGGTTGTCTTTTGGCCTCCACTTTACTTTGAATTCCTCATGGTTCTATTTTGTGAGCACTAAGTTGCACAAAATAATAAGCACTAGCAAGAATTACAAATAATGGAATAGAACCCGTTGGGTGAATCTGATGATTTTAAGAAATTCCATGTTTCTCCATCATGGAAAATGGTAATACCATCATATGAGGATGTATAGGGTATTAATGGATTTTCAACCGGATTTACATATGAAAATATTTGATCATGGGATCTCAACTTGAAGTTGATTAAAGGACAGAATTGTGAGCTACGATAGACTTGAGGTCTTGAAAAACGAATGGATGATCATTCGCGATGTACTTATGGCAGCATGTTTATCTTAAGTGAAATATTCGATATGAATAAATATTCATCCATTATGTACTTAGTTTGAGAACTAAGTGACGTTTGTGACATATAAAATGCATATGTGCATATTTAGCTATCAATAGAATAGCCATGTGTTACATGAAACGATCATGCATTATTTAATTTACTTCTTGGAGTAAAAGATATATATGGATGAAATGATCTTGTTGAGCACAATCTGCCAAGGTGATGCTTGGTGAACATGGGGTGTAAACCTTCAATACAGTGCATGCGACGAAATCGTTGCTAATGTTTTGGGCTTCTTTCTTAAGGAAAAGATGTGACTTTAGAGTCACAACCAAAACATGGACTTTGTAATTTCAACATTGGTTAGTCACTATAAAATAACAACCAAAATGTGATGTGGATCTTGTAATAGTGTTTGAGACACTCAATCTTTGCTATAAATTATGGTCTCCACCTTGATGTATGGACGACAGTATCATCACAAATAGTAATATTTGTGTAATTTTCCACGACTTATTCAAGCAAAGTGATGCTTAAATAATTGATACTAGAAGAAAAATGCCATTTTAACATGTAAAATCAATATTATTATTTTTACTATGAGAGTAAATAATTTTAGTGAACAACAATAATTGCTTCAGAGGAGCAAATTTTATGATAGCTGATGCTATACACTCATATGTGTAGACCTCAATTTATATAGGATAACACTTTGAAGATAATCACCGGATTCGGTGTAGATCTCACAGTAATAGAAAACATAGTCTGACTTTTGTCAGTAGATGTTCATAATTCTATTACCTTATGTTATGCAAAATATGTGAAATCACTTTGAAGGTAATCATCTGTCAAAGTGACATGATGTAGACCTTGTAGTAATAGTGGATAGTCTGCAAAATTTGCAGTAGATGCCAGTATTACCTTATGATATCTTGAGGTAGTCACATATAATATTAATATTTGGAAGAGCACTTCGAAGGTAGTCATCTTGTTAAAATGACAAGATGTAGACCTCACAGTAGTGGTGGATAATCTGCAAATGGTGCAGTAGATACCACAAATACCTTGTGATTCACAAATAACATTTGGAATAGTCACATTAATATTTGAAAGAGCACTTGAAGGTAGTCATCTTATCAAAATGACAAGACGTAGACCTCACAGTAGTGATGGATAATCTGCAAATTTACGCAGTAGATGCCATCATACCTTGTGATTCGCAAATAAAATATGATGTAGTCATATTAAGTATGACACTTCACAATCCTTGTTTTGAATTTACATCATGATTTGCAAGAAGAAGAAAATCAACTGCAAAACATAGTTGTTGCACTTATTGTAAAGAATAGTACTAGTATCTTGGGGTCCATTGTAGATGTTATGGTCGACCCATCCAAAAACATAGGCTCAATGCCTTGGAACTCAACCGATATTATATACTGGTATTAACCAAAATCTAAAACATTAAACCTGATGGCTTGTGTTCAAGTAATATTAAGTCTGATGATGCATTTGCCAATAAAAGAAACTAGAAGGGCTTAGACTCAAATGGCCGAAGGGATAAGGTTCCCTATCGTCATCCACTCATCCTCGATGCATCACAAATCCATCGATTTGTCTAGTCTGCACAGAGGCACCGATGTTGCGGTTCATGGCGTCGCCGGCCGTAGCCGGAGGGCTTGCTCGTACAACGCCACGCGCCGGAGGGTGTTGCCGGCCGTCGGTTTCCGCGCCGTGCCGGAGGGCGTCGCCTCCACTGCCGCTCATGGTCCGCGCACGCCGAAGGGCTGGATGGTCGCGTCGTGGTTGGTCGCTCCGTGGGAGCCGCCCTGGGGCCGAGGGCCTCGGATGATGTCCGTGTGACGCGCGCGTCGCTGTGCGCGGAGGAATCAGACCGATGGAGGGCGCTGCCGCGCCACCGGGGTGCGTCGGGCGTAGTGGGTGTGTCTCCGCCGACAGCGTTCGTATCTGTTTTCTTCTGTTCTTGGTAATGTTGCTTGTGTTTGATCGCCTCATAGAAGTAGTACAGGTCGTGGATTTGATTCCATCCTGTGCTTCACTCCTTTTCTTCTCGGTTCTTGGTGTTCCTGGTGAAGCAATTGTTTTGTGCGGGAATAAAATCAAACTGAATCACCTTGTTTGACACCGATTTCTCTTTCTCGAGGCCAGCGATGTGTATGGCCGCCCTTATTGAAGGTCCCCGGAGTTGCTTGGTGCCGTTCGTCGCTTGATGCCGATGGGTAGCGCGGACGCGAGCGCCGCGCGTGAGGGTGGCCTCGCCGAGCGCAACAATGGCGCTGAGGGCCGTCGGGCGCTCCGTGGTGTGCCACGGATGCAATATGAGGACTCCGTCGCCGGACGAGCGTCGCGCGCCGGCCGTTTTGCCTCCAGATGCGGGAGAAGAGCCCTTGGCGCCTCGCCGCTGTTACGCCGCCTCCCCGTCGCTTTCTTCTCGCTTCGTGTGGCCAAATCGCTCTCGGTTACGAACGTGCTGATAACGTGTGAAAGTTAAAAACGAGAGAGGAGAGCAAATGATGAATGAACAGTAACTTCTCATTGATGGAAATCAAGGCTATTTATACCCGGTACATGGTGGTTTACAAAAGGGGCGGTTGCCAAAAGGTCAACCGACGTAGTATTGATTAATTACATAATTAATACATATTAATTATTCCTAACAAAAACCACGCTGCACATGTACGATCCAAAAAAGCCATCCAGCAGATCGCCAGCTAGTACCATCACTCGTTAGTTTACTCTCCATTCACTGACTGTCTCCATTCATAGATCTCGCGACGTAAGCCATAAATCTCGTGGCATGCACACACATGCCACATCTCTATTTTGTTGATACGAACTTCCGATTTGGCGGTAGCTTATCGACGACGTGGATCCTTCGATTAGTATTTATCAATTAACGGGTGACAAGACCATAATCAACTCATGTGGGTTGGCGTGTGCCTAGTAGTAGCAAAGATCTCATAAAGATTAAAGTGGCAATCTAGAAGTAAATTAGATACAGAGACCGACTGGGTAAAGTACTCGATAAGTTATGCATGGCCGGTATGGTACTTCACACAATGGTATATATTATAAGCCACTGTGATTGTATATACACACATACATGATGAGTAACGCAACGGACTTCTCTGTCGCCGGATTAGGAGACTAATTAAGCAGGTTTTTTCTTTGCTTTTTTGTTGTTGTAGAGTAGCGGGAGGAGATTAACCCCGGTCTTCTCTGCCATATGCACGTCGCTTCCCTCCTAGTTTTCTCGTTTCCATTTCTGAGCAAGAAAGAGAAGGAGACCCTTGACACAATCACGTCGTCCAGCTTTGGTTAGATAAAGTGGAATCACGAGAGCCCAAACAACTCCTAGTCCTCATAGGCTAGCCAGCACCGGTGTCGAGAGTCCAGCAAGCAAGCAGGCCTCCATGCGTGCCGCATCTATCCATCACACGTTCTATTACATCCATCAGCTTTGGGTTACACCCGTACTACTATCGTCCATCCCATCAGCTTCCATGATCTGTCTGTCTCGCCCGTGACCTACTTCCAGTTCCGGCGCGACGGCTCAGCTCAGCTCTACCGCGGAAGCGGGAACACCTGGCCCATCACCGTTACGTAACGTCCACGTCGAGGCGTCGCCCGACGTTGGCAGTTGGGTCGACTTTTACGTGCGCTCCTGCCACGTTGCATACATGAAGCTGTTGAATATATGAGCAAATTACTACGAGATTTAATCCGAATAAACACAGAAATAACAGAGATTAAACTAATCATGTGGACTAGCATAGTAGATGAACAGATCGAATCTAGGGCACAGACTAGAAACATGAATTCTACCACGATCTCGAGCAGGAAGGACAGAATCACATACGGTGCAACGGAAGCAGCAACACCGTTGGCGTTGAGGTTGTCGCCCATGTCGTTGAGGAAGAGGTTGCCGAGGTCGGGGAAGAAGTCGTCGTTGGCGAAGTCCTCGCTGCCAGCAGTCGCGCGAGTGCGCTCCCCAAAAACCTGATCGCCCCTCTCCCGTACAGGATCACGAGAGGCGGGGTTCCGGAGGCCTGTTGTCCCTTCTCTCGGTGCACGCCGAAAGGAGGGATGGAGAAGACTTGCGTGGCGGCGCAATGATCTGGAACGGTGGTGCGAAACCATACGATGCGACGGCGGCTAGGGTAGACGTCTGCGTGACTATATAGTGCGGGCCGGATAGGTCGTGGGAGTAAACCCCATGTCTGAATCGTGATCCAAAAGAATCGGAAACGGTTCAGTAATTAACGCGTCCGTTAATTATTAATTAATGACTCATTAATTTTCCCGAGCAGCAAAAATATAGACAATGTGTATAACTCTGTCCTCGGCTCGGCTCAATCCCGCAACCCGCGGCGCGGCGCGGCGCGGCGCGGCGTGACGAGGCGTGGCGAGGAGGAGGAGCGCGCGTGTAGGTCTCCTCTTCTCATGCTCATACAAGTGGTAGAAGAGCTCACCTTATAAATAGGTGCAAGTCTCACTCAACTTTTGGGGTGGGACTAAACTTTAGTCGCACTCACACCACTCACATGTGTGCATGAATGGGCCAAGAGAATTTCAGAATTTTAGTTGGGCTTTGGGTCAAAGGCCCACTAGCAAATTTCAACAATCTCCCACAAAGTCTCATTGGCACATCTCATCATTTAGTTCCAAAACATTGTTTATATACCGGTGCTTAGTGGAGACTGTGAAGTTGAACTTCCACTTAGAGTTTTATGCTACACTAGATCACAGCTTGAATAGTGGACTATGCCTTGAACTACAAGTTTTTGCGAGACTAGTTTCACACAAATTCTTGACCGATACTGGGCTGCCGCAAGGCTTCCCCTCGGGTGGAGCGTATACATCATACTCCAGGGCCTTTCATAAATTTATTAGAGAACACCCCATTCTCGCAGACTGCGACGTTAACAGTCAAAATCATATAGGTGTGTTCCTCAGTAGATGCTCTGCAGGACAACATCTCTGCTTACTCAAATAAGCCACTTGGAACACATTAAGATAAATATCAACATGTCATGCAGATCAGGAGAGTATTGCATCTTCACGGTGTGGGATAATTAAAATAGGGATACTCTCCTCTCAGCTGACCAACATCTTGTCTCCCACTTCTACTTCACGGGATCTCTGATCACATAGAGTGGGTTACCACTATGGACAACTCATGCGGTGAGTCTCAAACCCATCTCCATCGATACATTATCTATCACTTTACGTGATAGACCCTTTGTGAAGGGATCTGCCAAGTTTTTTGACGTTTGGATATAATCCAACGTAATAACTCCGGAGTTCCTCAAATTTCTGACAGATTTTAGTCTCCTCTTCACATGCCTTGAGGACTTCATATTGTCCTTAGAACTGTTTATCTTGACGATCACAGTTTGATTATCACAGTTCATCAGGATAGGGGGTATTGGTTTTTCAACCATAGGTAAGTCCATCAAGAGCTCACGAAGCCACTCTGCTTCAACAGTGGCAGTGTCTAATGCTGTGAGTTCTGCTTCCATAGTTGACCTCGTTAAGATGGTCTGCTTGCAAGATTTCCAGGAAACAGCGCCACCACCAAGTGTAAAAACATAACCACTTGTGACATTAATCTCATCAGCATCAGATATCCAGTTTGAGTCACTATAACCCTCCAGTACCCTCGGATACCCGGTGTATTGAATCCCATAGGTCGCAGTGCCTTTCAAATAGCGCATAACTCTCTCAAGCGCATGCCAATGATCATCTCCCGGTTTTGACACAAACCGACTTAGTTTGCTCACAGCAAAAGAGATGTCAGGCCTCGTGGCACTCGCCAAATACATAAGCGAGCCAATAATCTGAGAATACCTCAGTTGATCCTTAGCAATTCGTCGATTCTTTCGGAGCAACACACTAGCATCATATGGAGTTGGAGAAGGCTGGCAGTCGCTATACCCAAAACGACTCAAGATCTTTTCCACATAGTGAGACTGAAGCAGTGTAATCCCACCATTCTTATCTCTCAACAGCTTGATGTTTAAGATAACATCAGCTACTCCTAGATCCTTCATCTCAAAGCAATGAGATAAGAAATCCTTAACCTCCTTGATTAAATCAAGTTTGGTTCCAAAGATCAGTATGTCGTCGACATACAGACAAAGAATAACTCCTTCGCCCCCACCATGGCGATAGTACATACACTTGTCACCATCGTTTACTACAAAGCCAGCAGCAGTTAATGTTCTTTCGAACTTCTCATGCCACTCCTTAGGAGCTTGTTTAAGGCCATATAAAGACTTTAATAACTTGCACACCTTTTCTTCCTGATCAGGTACTACAAAACCATCTGGCTGATCCATGTAAATTTCCTCCTTCAACTCTCCATTGAGAAAAGCCGTCTTAACGTCCATTTGATGAACGAGAAGACCGTGTGAGGCAGCCAGTGATAGTAGCACCCGAATAGTGGTCAATCTAGCCACAGGCGAGTAAGTATCAAAGTAGTCTTCACCTTCTTTCTGGGTATAACCCTTGGCCACAAGCTGTGCCTTGTACTTTTCAATCGTACCATCAGGTCTAAGCTTTTTCTTGAACACCCACTTACATCATACAGGTTTGCAACCATAAGGACGATCAGTGATTTCCCAGGTTCTGTTAGCTAAGATGGAATCCATCTCGCTGCGGACAGCTTCCTTCCAGTAGTCAGCATCAGAAGATGCATAGGCATCTGAAATAGTCCTGGGTGTGTCATCCACGAGGTACACAATGAAATCGTCACCAAAGGACTTTGCGGTCCTCTATCTTTTACTCCTCACAGGAGTTTCATTGTCATCCTCAACAGGATTCTCAACATGTTCCCTCGCAATGGTGGGTTCAGGAGTTACATCAAATTCCTGACTAGATGGGGTAGGTATCTCCTGATTTGATGAACTCGACATATCCTTCATAGGAAATATGTCCTCAAAGAAAGTTGCATCATTTGACTCCATAATTGTATCAACATGCATGCCGGATACCTCAGATTTTATTATCAAAAATCTATAGCCAATGCTATGAAAAGCATAGCCCAGAAGAACACAATCCACGGTTTTTGGTCCAAGCTTGCGCTTCTTGGGAATTGGTATATTGACTTTCGCCAAACAGCCCCAAGTACGTAGGTAGGAGAGTTTCACTCTTTTCCTTTCCCATTCCTCAAAAGGAGTCATGGTCTTACGCTTTTGGGAACTCGGTTTAGGACATGACATGCCGTCATTAGCGCCTCACCCCCACCATGCCTTGGAGAGACCCGATGTGTCTAACATGGTGTTAACCATATCAGTTAGAGTTCAGTTCTTTCTTTCGGCTACCCCATTTGACTGAGGTGAGTAGGGGGGCGTCCTCTCATGAATTATAACATGTTCCGCACAAAACAAATCAAATTCATTGGAAAAATACTCTCCACCACGATCAGACCTAAGTCGTTTAATTTTTCGATCAACTTGGTTCTCTGCTTCAGCTTTATAGTTTTTGAAGAAATTTAAAGCATCATCTTTTGATTTCAGAAGATACACATAGCAATATCTAGTGGAGTCATCAATCAACGTCATGAAGTAGTTCTTTCCACCTTTCGTCAACACGTCATTCATCTCACAAAGATCAGAATGTGTAAGCTCTAGTGGCACCAAATCTCTTGCCTCTGCAATCTTATGGGACTTGCGAGGTTGCTTAGCTTGCACACACACTTGGCACTTGGAGCCCTTGACAGTAGTGAATTTCAAAATTAAACTCATGTTTGCTAGCCGCGTCATGCAACCAAAGTTAATATGACAAAGTCATGAATGCCAAATGTTGGACTCATTATCATGGCAAACATTATTAATAACTTTAGTGCAAATATCTGACAAAGACAGGCGGAACAAGCCTCCGCCCTCATAGCCTTTTCCAACAAATTGTCCATACTTAGAAATTACAACTTTATTGGACTAGAAAACCAACTTAAAACCATCTCGACATAAACGGGAACCGCTAACGAGATTTTTATTGATGGAGGGCACATGATGAACGTTCTTTAGGCACATGGTCTTTCCCGAAGTAAACTTCAGATCGACCATACCGACACCTCGAACAATGGCATGTGACCCGTTCCCCATCAGCACAGGAGAAATCCCTGTGACCTGGTAAGAAGAAAACATGGAGGCATCAGCACAAACATGTACATTTGCACCGGTGTCAATTAACCAATCAGGGGATTGAAATACTGAAAGGATGGTAGGAAAAATATCGTACCCTGGTTCCTTCATATCAGTATCACCGATGACAACATTAATGGACTTGCCGCTCTTCTCATGTTCGCGCTCCTCAAAGCGGTTAGGACATTTCGGAGCCCAGTGATTAGGATCACCGCAGGCATGGCAAAGTCCCTTCCCCTTCTTATGAGAATTCTTCTTGAAGTTGGTAGAATGTGACGGCTTGTTCTTTGTATCAAACTTGCCTTTGCCCAGAGTTTAGTTCTTATTGTTTTTGAACTTGTTGGGCGGGAAGTTCTTGAAAGCACAAGTGCTCCCTGGGTGATTTTGGTAATTAATGTCAACATATCTCTTGTTGGACTAATATTTTCATCTAGTATATTTTAGATGAGTTCAACAGTGGAGTGGCAGGACAGGAGGATGTGGAACCCCTTCAAAATGCTAAGGACACATATTGGCAAAAGCTCAAGACTCTACATTTTCATTTTAGTGATCCAAGATCACATTGAGTCCATAGGAAAAGTCAATACTATTAAAAGGGGATGTGGTGTTGCTCAATGGCTTGCTTGCTCGAAATGCTTAGTGATATGCTCCAAAAGCCCTCAACCACTTTCTCCATTCCAAATATGTCCTAAACCTAAAGTCAAACTCGGCCCCACCGATTTGATTCATCCGGCGCCACCGAGTTCACTTGACATAGCCACTGCCAGAAACCCTAATCAGTTCGGTCTCACCGATGGGATCTCAGTCTCACCGAGATGGGCTTGCAAACTCTCTGTTGCCTATTGCAACTATTTCGGTCTCACCGAAATACGCAATTGGCCCCACCGAGTTTGCTTGACCAACTCTCTGTTTGCTTATTACTAAAATCGGTCTCACCGAGTTTGCGTAATCGGTCAAACCGAGATGAGGTTTTACCCTAACCCTAGCACATCGGTCCCACCGAGTTGATTATATTGGTCCCACCGAAAAGCCTAACGTTCACATTTTGAACCAGGTCGATCTCACCGAGTTTCACTATTCGGTCCCACCGAGTTTGGTAAATTGTGTGTAACGGTTAGATTTTGTGTGGAGGCTATAAATACCCCTCCACGCCCTTCTCCATTAGAGAGAGAGCCATCAGAACATGCCTACACTTCCACTACTCATTTTCTGAGAGAGAACCACCTACTCATGTGTTGAGACCAAGACATTCCAATCCAACCACAAGAATCTTGATCTCTAGCCTTCCCCAAGTTGCTTTCCACTCAAATCAGCTTTCCATCATATCCAAATCTGTGAGAGAGAGTTGAGTGTTGGGGATACTATCATTTGAAGCACAAGAGCAAGGAGTTCATCATCATCACACCATCTATTACCTTTTGGAGAGTGGTGTCTCCTAGATTGGTTAGATGTCACTTGGAAGCCTCCGTCAAGATTGTGGAGTTGAACCAAGGAGTTTCTAAGGGCAAGGAGATCGCCTACTTCATGAAGATCTACCCAAGTGAGACAAGTCCTTCGTGGGCGATGGCCATGGTGGGATAGACAAGATTGCTTCTTCGTGGACCCTTCATAGGTGGAGCTCTTCGTGGACTCGCGCAACCGTTACCCTTCGTGGGTTGAAGTCTCCATCAACGTAGATGTACGATAGCACCACCTATCGGAACCACGCCAAAAATCTCCGTGTCTCCTATTGCGTTTGCACACTCCAATCCCATCCCTTTACTTTCTTGCAACTTGCATGCTTTACTTTCCCCTGCTCAATATACTCTTGCCATGCTTGCTTGAAATGTATTGTGAATGTTTAAACTTGTGCTAAAACTCCACCTTAACTTGAAGAAACTAAAAACTGCTACTTTTCTTTGTTGAGGGTCTAATCACCCCCCCTCTAGACACCTCTTCTCGATCCTTTCAATTGGTATCAGAGCATTGGTCTCCATTGCTTTGGTTTAATCACCATTGAAGGAAGATGGATGAGTCTACGATGGGGAGTCTTAGACATAGAGTACCCATACTTGATGGAGAGTTCTTTAATGCTTGGAAAAATGAGATGCTTGAGATTTTCAATGAATATCACTTGAACAAGTACATTACTAGCCCTTGTGCGCCCCTTGTTGATCCTTTGCATCCTACCCCCTATGAGTCTCTCGACATGATTCGCAATCTTAGAACTGTCAATCTTATTACTAGAGGTTTGCCTAGAAATTTGATAGCATGCTTGCCTACTCTTGATTGTGCTTACACCATGTGGAGATTCCTTGAGGAACGCTTTCCAGACTATTCCTTGAAAAATCTAGATGTGATTCTTCAAAAGTCTATTGCTTTAAATAAGATGAATCCTAAAGATCCTATGTTTGGTGATTGTCTATTTGAGCTTCGTGACCTTATGCGTGCCAAAGGAGATGTGAGAATCATTAGTAATATCATCTCGGAAGTCATTAGAATTCATAAAGATGAACATTGTCATGATCATAAATCTAATGAATCACTCTCTCTAGGTGATGATCAATCACAAGACGATGTCGAACATGGATACTATGATGAGGATGATGATAGTGACTTTGATCTCGATGAGTCTATGAGATACTTTGGTCTTATGGCTAATCTTCGCGGCTACATGGCTGGAGGAAAGGAATGGGTTCTTGATAGTGGATGTACCGATCACATGACCGGAGACAAGGATATGTTTCGTGAGCTTGCTGAAAACAACGGCCCTAGAAAATATGTCACTTTTGGTGATAACTCAAAGGGTAAGGTGGTTGGCCTTGGCAAGGTGGCCATCTCACATGACAGCTCCATTCAAAATATTATGCTCATTGAATCTCTTGGGTATAATTTACTTTCTGTATCTAGATTAGCCGATTTTGATTTCAATGTCCTATTTACTGAAGTAGATTGCCAAGTGTTTCGAAGAGATAATCATAAAATGGTCTTTACCGGTATACGTAGAGGTGATCTATACATTATTGATTTCACTAAAAAGGCTCAACCTAGAACTTGCTTAATTGCTAAATCTTCTAAAGGTTGGTTGTGGCATAGAAGGTTAGGTCATGTGGGCATGCGAAATCTTGATAAGCTTATTAAAGGTGATCATATCCTTGGAGTGAAAGACGTTATATTTGACAAGGATAGATTGTGCAGTGCTTGTCAAGCAGGAAAACAGGTTAGAGTAAGCCACCCCGTGAAGAACATCATGACCACGATAAGACCGCTCGAGCTGCTTCATATGGATCTTTTTGGTCCAGACGCCTATAAAAGTCTCGGTGGAAATTCATTTGGTTTAGTCATAGTCGATGATTTTTCAAGATTTACGTGTGTGTTCTTTCTTGATGATAAATCACAGGTCCAAAAGATCTTCAAGAACTTCGCTAGGAAGGCCCAAAATCAATTTGAAGTGAAGATCAAGAAGGTTCACAGCGACAACGGAACGGAGTTCAAGAACGCAAATGTGGACACCTTTCTTGACGAAGAAGGGATTACACATGAGTTCTCGGCTACGTACACACCTCAACAAAATGGAGTTGTTGAGAGGAAGAACCGGACTCTTATTGAGATGGCGAGAACGATGCTTGATGAGTACAAGACGCCAAAACACTTTTGGGCGGAAGCGGTTGAGATAGCTTATCATGCGACAAATCGTCTATATCTTCACAAGCTACTCGGCAAGACGGCATACGAGTTTCTCACTGGTAACAAACCCCAAGTTGGATACTTTCGAGTATTTGGCTCAAAGTGCTACATTCTTGATAAGCATCGTCGTTCGAAATTTCCTCCTAAATCTCATGAAGGTTTCCTACTCGGTTATGGCTCAAACTCTCACACTTACCGTGTCTACAACAATTTCACCCGAAAGGTTGAAGAGACGGTAGATGTCAAGTTTGATGAATCTAACGGCTTGCAAGTAGAGCAATTGCCAATTGATGTAGGAGACAAAGACCCTTCGGAAGCAATCCAAGACTTGTCTATTGGCAAGATTCGTCCAACGGAGGTGAAGGAGAGTACCTCGTCCGTCCAAGTGGAAACTTCTACCTCACGACAAGGTGAACCACGAGTTGACTCAGAGGCATCCACAAATGGGACTCGCCAAGATGAAGAAAATGAGGAAGTACACCAAGATGAACCTCATCAACCTCCTTCTCCGCCTCCACAAGAGAACGACAACACCAACAACGAAGAAGGCCAAGAGAAAGAACAAGATGATGAAGAGGATGTTTCACCCCGACCTAAACAAAAGCTCTCACGAGTTAGAGCAAGAGTCTCAAGAGACCATCCCGTCGAACAAATCTTTGACGATATCCAAACCGGGAGAATTACTCGCTCTAAAACTCATTTGACTAACTTTTGTGAACAGTACTCATTCATTTCTAGTATTGAACCTATGAAGGTTGAAGATGCTCTTGATGATCCGGATTGGGTGAACGCCATGCATGAAGAGCTACACAATTTTGAGAGGAACCAAGTGTGGACGTTGGTTGAAAAGCCCGATGAAAAGCACAATGTCATTGGTACCAAATGGGTGTTTCGGAATAAGCAAGATGAAGATGGACAAGTTGTACGCAACAAGGCCCGTCTCGTCGCTCAAGGCTACACTCAAGTTGAAGGTATGGACTATGGTGAGACATATGCCCTCGTTGCTAGACTTGAGTCCATACGCATCTTACTTGCTGATGTCAACCATCATGATATCACATTGTATCAAATGGACATTAAAAATGCGTTTCTAAATGGTGAAATTGAGGAGGAAGTTTATGTTAAACAACATCCCGGCTTTGTTAATCCTAAGAAACCCGACCATGTTTACAAACTTCACAAAGCTCTTTATGGTCTTAAACAAGCTCCTAGAGCATGGTATAAATGCTTGATTAAGTTTCTTATTGAAAAAGGCTTTGAGATTGGAAAAATTGATTCTACACTTTTTACTAAAAGGGTTAATGGTGAATTATTTGTGTGCCAAATTTATGTGGATGATATCATATTTGGTTCGACTAACCCTCATTTTAGTGAAAAAATTGGAAGACTAATGTCGGAGAAGTTTGAGATGTCTGAGTGAACTCAAGTTCTTTCTTGGTTTGCAAATCAAGCAAACTAAGGAGGGTACCTTTGTTTCCCAAACAAAGTATACCAAGGACTTATTCAAGAAGTTCAACATGCAAGAAAGCAAAGGTATGAAAACACCCATGCCTACTAGTGGATATCTTGACTTGACAAAGGATGGTAAACCGGTTGACCAAAAGGTTTACCGCTCTATGATTGGTTCATTGTTATATCTATGTGCCTCCCGTCCCGATATTATGCTAAGTGTGTGCATGTGTGCACGATATCAAGCGGACCCCAAAGAATGTCATCTTAAGGCTGTGAAAAGGATAGTGAGATACTTAATTCACACACCAAACTTTGGCATTTGGTATCCTAAGAGGTCTTCTTTTGATCTTGTTGGCTACTCCGATTCGGACTATGCCGGAGACAAGGTTGATAGAAAGTCCACTTCGGGTACTTGTCAATTTCTTGGTAGATCTCTTGTGTCTTGGTCCTCCAAGAAACAAAACTCGGTATCCTTATCCACCGCCGAAGCGGAATACATTGCCGCCGGTTCATGTTGTGCTCAATTACTTTGGATGACCCAAACTCTTAAAGATTATGGGATCTATGTGAAACATGTTCCATTGCTTTGTGATAATGAGAGTGCTATTAAGATTGCTCACAATCCCGTGCAACATTCTCGAACTAAGCATATTGAAGTTCGTCATCATTTCATTCGAGATCATGTTGCTAAAGGAGATATAGATCTTAAGCATGTTCGTACCGATAAGCAATTGGCAGATATATTCACCAAACCACTTGATGAGAAAGTATTTTGCCGTTTAAGAGGTGAATTGAACACCATTGATGCCTCAAACTTGGAGTAGTAACTTCATTTGGATGCATGCAAGGCATGAGCCATTACATGACTAATCCTTGATATTTCTCTTATGATGATGATCATATGTTTTGGATCTATACTTGTACCCTTGCATGTTTTCTAACCCTTGTAGGTACTTGGATGAGCCCAACTCTATGAGATTGCAACTCACTCACATTCTAAGCAATCTCTACATCACCAAGTCTCTACAATATGGCGGTTGGAGACAAGGAAGCATGAATCCTTTCAATATATCCTTTGACAATATATCAAATTTCATTTGGTATCAAATTTCATTATTGTCATTTTGGACACACAAGTGCTCCTCCTTGCAAGACTAACCCATGTAGGAAGGTGAACTCAAACTACAAGTGGTGCTCCCAACTCTTAATGAACTACATCAACCTTGAGCATCCAACACAAGTTCAACTACATGATCAAGATCAACACCACCACCCAAGGTATGTTATTCCATCTTAGAGAAGCTTTACCACAAGTCATGGGCCAAAGCAGCTCAACAAGATATAAATACATCAAAATGCTTAAACGAAAAATGGCAACCCCATTTTGAGCTTAAACGATAAGTGTGACCTATGATCAAGTGTTCTCACTTGACTCCTTAGTCAATATACTCTAACATAGGTGACTTTGTCACCGACCCTTTCTAGATGAAGTTCTCTAGTGTTTCTTTGTGTTCTTGCATTTGTCTCTTGCTTGCTTGTTCCCCTTTCAAAAAAAACTTCATCTAGATTTCTTTTCTCTGTTATTTTCTGCATTCCCTGCATTTAATTCATTGCAAATCCTTCAGTTAATTCCCTGCAAATCTTTGTGAGATCTTATTTGCCTAGTGAGCTGAGATGACAAATTTTTTCTCTCTGTATTAAATTCGGCCTCACCGATTTTTTTCTTATCGGCTAAACCGAAACAACTCGGTGCCACCGGAAAAAAAATCGGTGTTACCGATTTTACTACTGAGGAAACATTTTGCCATTTGCATCCTGCATATCTGTTCCAGCTCCACTCGATGATTCTTGTCCTCTACCAGCATCTTAAGTTACATGTTGCTTTGTAATGTGACTCAAGGACCAAACCTACTTGACTCATGCTCCAGAAGATCCCTTCTTGGAAATTGATGTCAAAGGGGGAGAGAGAGCACATCAAAGCTTAACCACATCAAAGGGAGAGGGAGACTTCTTAGCCATCCCAGATGCCTGGTATTCAAGGAGGAGAGAAGCCGCATGTCTTTAAGAGGGGAAAGACATGTTAGTAGATGTTTCTTTGTGTCTTTTGCTCGGATTTTCTTTGCTTTGATTTTCTATTCCCTATCTTCTCCCATTATCCAATATCAGATTCAGGGGGAGAAAGACACTTAAGGGAAGAAAATCTTTGGAATTCATTGCATATCTTTATCCCTTGGGAACATGTCAATATCCAAACAAAGTACTAAGTACTCACTCACTACATGTCATCCCAGTCTTGGTACTCTTGTGGTTTCCTGTTTTTACTCTGTTTAGTAGATGTTCCTGTGTTATCTAACCCTGTTTTCTCAGGTTCATCTCTTCCATAGTCAGCTCAAGGCCACAAGGTAAGTATATGCATCACACTCATGTCCATGAGGATCTCTTGCTGATGTACATATTGTTTGCAAGAAGGACTCATGAACATGTAGGTATATTTTCTGCACTTCACATCATTTGCTCTGATGCATATAGCCAAGATACATGTAACTCATTGCTTGCTCTGACATGTTTATGCATTCACATAATTTTATAATCTATCTTCATATGATTGCATACATGTAGGGGCAGCCAATGCATGTTGCATGTTCTTCCAAAGCTTTACTTGTTACACTTCGTATCTTTATCTAAAAGCTTTGATGTATGTTGTCATCAATTACCAAAAAGGAGAAGATTGAAAGCACAAGTGCTCCCTGGGTGATTTTGATAATTAATGTCAACATATCTCTTGTTGGACTAATATTTTCATCTAATATATTTCAGATGAGTTCAACAGTGGAGTCGCAGGACATGAGGATGTGGAACCCCTTCAAAATGCTAAGGACACATATTGGCAAAAGCTCAAGACTCTACATTTTCATTTTAGTGATCCAAGATCACATTGAGTCCATAGAAAAAGCCAATACTATTAAAAGGGGATGAGGTGTTGCTTAATGGCTTGCTTGCTCAAAATGCTTAGTGATATGCTCCAAAAGCCCTCAACCACTTTCTCCATTCCAAATATGTCCTAAACCTAAAGTCAAACTCGGCCCCACCGATTTGATTCATCCGGCGCCACCGAGTTCACTTGACATAGCCACTGACAGAAACCCTAATCAGTTCGGTCTCACCGATGGGATCTCGGTCTTACCGAGATGGGCTTGCAAACTCTCTGTTGCATATTGCAACTATTTCGGTCTCACAGAAATATGCAGTCGGCCCCACCGAGTTTGTTTGACCAACTCTTTGTTTGCTTATTACTAAAATCAGTCTCACTGAGTTTGCGTAATCGGTCAAACCGAGATGAGGTTTTACCCTAACCCTAGCACATCGGTCCCACCGAGTTGATTATATCGGTCCCACCGAAAAGCCTAACATTCACATTTTGAACCAGGTCGGTCTCACCGAGTTTCACTATTCGGTCCCACCGAGTTTGGTAAATTATGTGTAATGGTTAGATTTTGTGTGGAGGCTATAAATACACCTCCATCCCCTTCTCCATTAGAGAGAGAGCCATCAGAACGTGCCTACACTTCCACCACTCATTTTCTGAGAAAGAACCACCTACTCATGTGTTGAGACCAAGACATTCCAATCCAACCACAAGAATCTTGATCTCTAGCCTTCCCCAAGTTGCTTTCCACTCAAATCATCTTTCCACCATATCCAAATATGTGAGAGAGAGTTGAGTGTTGGGGAGACTATCATTTGAAGCACAAGAGCAAGGAGTTCATTATCATCACATCATCTATTACCTTTTGGAGAGTGGTGTCTCCTAGATTGGTTAGGTGTCACTTGGGAGCCTCCGTCAAGATTGTGGAGTTGAACCAAGGAGTTTGTAAGGGCAAGGAGATCACCTACTTCGTGAAGATCTACCCAAGTGAGGCAAGTCCTTCATGGGCGATGGCCATGGTGGGATAGACAAGGTTGCTTCTTCGTGGACCCTTCGTGGGTGGAGCCCTCCGTGGACTCACGCAACCGTTACCCTTCGTGGGTTGAAGTCTCCATCAACGTGGATGTACGATAGCACCACCTATCGGAACCACGCCAAAAATCTCCGTGTCTCCTATTGCGTTTGCACACTCCAATCCCATCCCTTTACTTTCTTGCAACTTGCATGCTTTACTTTCTGCTGCTCAATATACTCTTGCCATGCTTGCTTGAAATGTATTGTGAATGTTTAAACTTGTGCTAAAACTCCATCTTAACTTGAAGAAACTAAAAACTGCTACTTTTCTTTGTTGAGGGTCTAATCACCCCCCCCCCCCCCTTCAGTTCTTCTTCTGTAACATGTGGGCACTAGAAGCTCCCTCAGCAACTCGAGCACGTGTGTCCTTTGCTCTCGCCTTCTCTTCAACATCAAGAGTACCAATGAGATCCGAAACGGAAAACTCCTGTCTCTTGTGTTTTAGGGAAGTAGCAAAATTGTTCCACGAAGGTGGAAGCTTGGCAATGATGCCTTTGGCAACAAATTTGTCCGGCAACACACACTTGAAGTACTCAAGTTCTTTTGTGAGCGACTGTATCTCATGAGCCTGCTGGGCAACAGAGCGCTCATCAGTCATCTTGTAGTCATAGAATTGCTCCATGACATACAACTCGTTGCCAGCGTCCGAGGCCCCAAACTTGGCCTCGAGCGCAGCCCACATGTCCTTGCCGTTGTCAAACGACATATACGAATCCACAATGAAATCGTCCAGAACACTCAGAAGGGCGCCTTTAAAGAGGGTATCGATCTTCTCAAAAGCTTCCTGCTGTGCAGGTTCAAGATTGCCCTCAGGCTTGCCCTTGGTGGCGTCATAGCAGTACATGGTCTGGAACCAGTAAACTGCTCTCGTGCGCCACCTCTTATATTGCACGCCCTTAAAGGTAGGCGGCTTCAGATGCGCAGCAAAACCACTCAGCAAATTGCCTATAATCAGGTTTTTGGATTGTTGAATATATGAGCAAATTACTACGAGATTTAATCCGAATAAACACAAAATAAGTAATGACGGCAATAACAGATATTAAACTAATCATGTGGACTAGCATAGTAGATCAACAGATCAAATCTAGGGCACAGACTAGAAACATGAATTCTACCACGATCGCAAGCAGGAAGGACAGAATCACATACGGTGCAACGGGAGCAGCAGCACCGGTGGCGTTGAGGTTGTCACCCATGTCGTTGAGGAAGAGATTGCCGAGGTCGGGGAAGAAGTCGTCGTTGGCGAAGTCCTCGCTGCCAGCAGTCGCGCGAGTGCGCTCCCCAAAAACCTGATCGCCCCTCTCCCGTACAGGATCACGAGAGGCGAGGTTCCGAAGGCCTGCTGTCCCTTCTCTCGGTGCACGCCGAAAGAAGGGATGGAGAAGACTTGCGTGGTGGCGCAATGAGCTGGAACGGTGGTGCGAAACCATATGATGCGGCGGCGGCTAGGGTAGACGTCTGCCTGACTATATAGTGCGGGCCGGGTAGGTCGTGGGAGTAAACCCCACGTCCGAGTCGTGATACAAAAGAATCGGAAAAGGTTCAGTAATTAACGCGTCCGTTAATTATTAATTAATGACTCATTAATTTTCCCGAGCAGCAAAAATATAGACAACGTGCCCCCCCCCCCCCCCCCCCCCCCCCCCCCCCCCCCCCCCCCCCCCCCCCCCCCCCCCCCCCCCCCCCCCCCCCCCCCCCCCCCCCCCCCCCCCCCCCCCCCCCCCCCCCCCCCCCCCCCCCCCCCCCCCCCCCCCCCCCCCCCCCCCCCCCCCCCCCCCCCCCCCCCCCCCCCCCCCCCCCCCCCCCCCCCCCCCCCCCCCCCCCCCCCCCCCCCCCCCCCCCCCCCCCCCCCCCCCCCCCCCCCCCCCCCCCCCCCCCCCCCCCCCCCCCCCCCCCCCCCCCCCCCCCCCCCCCCCCCCCCCCCCCCCCCCCCCCCCCCCCCCCCCCCCCCCCCCCCCCCCCCCCCCCCCCCCCCCCCCCCCCCCCCCCCCCCCCCCCCCCCCCCCCCCCCCCCCCCCCCCCCCCCCCCCCCCCCCCCCCCCCCCCCCCCCCCCCCCCCCCCCCCCCCCCCCCCCCCCCCCCCCCCCCCCCCCCCCCCCCCCCCCCCCCCCCCCCCCCCCCCCCCCCCCCCCCCCCCCCCCCCCCCCCCCCCCCCCCCCCCCCCCCCCCCCCCCCCCCCCCCCCCCCCCCCCCCCCCCCCCCCCCCCCCCCCCCCCCCCCCCCCCCCCCCCCCCCCCCCCCCCCCCCCCCCCCCCCCCCCCCCCCCCCCCCCCCCCCCCCCCCCCCCCCCCCCCCCCCCCCCCCCCCCCCCCCCCCCCCCCCCCCCCCCCCCCCCCACACCTGACGCACTAGGAGGGTCTGATTAAACAAAGGTATTTCTGGAATCCAGTCCCCTCTATTCTCCTTGGATTTACCAAACTGTCACACGAAATTAGCGAGTCTTACTTTTCCCACCCTCCGACCGCCACAAAAAAACCTGATTAAACACATTGAACTATCACACTTACCATCTCACAATTTAAAACACTCCCATGACATATATCGGCAAAGCTTGTGCAACTGATTTGATCATTACGTCTTTCTCGGTGACAGATAAATAGTTGTATCCCCAACGCATTGTCTTTTACAAGCTTCTCTTATAGAGTTTTAACATTTCCCTTACTCATCCATCCCTGTAGTGTTGGAAGACCGAGATATTTTGCATTAACAACTTGCAAGATGAATAGTACTAAACAAAATACTATAACACTTCCGGGGATTTACCAACTGACCAGTGAGGCAGTAATTGTCTCGTAAGATGTCGATAGGTGCACACTTAGGCCCCACTTAAAATAAAGGGAAATCATAGGAGTTTTGAGAATAAGATTCTCGTATGATTTTTTTCTCCTTTGGTACCGTTTGGACCATAGGTATTGCTATCCTACATTCCTTTGAAATTCCTACACAATGAGCTATTTCAAAAGACTTTTGGAGGAAAATTTCACCCCTTTGTGTATACAATTCCCATGTTTTTCCTGTGTGACATCCAAATGACAATTTTACAATTTTCTTGTCGTTTTAGTTTCATAGAAATCTAAAACACATGACATATCAATCCATATATTTTTCTTTAACTACATTTTGAACTCTTATATTCCAGTCGGGGCCTTCCCAAAATATTGATTGAACAAAGGACCCAGTGGCAGATCCATGATTTGAGGTTACCTAGGGCGGACATTTAAAGAAAATAAAAAAAATCAAAGCCACAATAATCAAATAAGTCAATCAAAAAAAATTATTGGTCAAATAGTATGCATTCGTGCAACAAATTAACAAATTAATGGTTCAAAATAATTTTGTCTCAAGAACTAAGTGAAAAGTATATAAAGCAACGGAAAATTCATATAAATTCTAACTTGGACTCCTGCTTGTCGAATCTTCCATTCTTTATTCCAAAATAAATTTTGAATCTTCAAGTCCATTAGATACCTAAACATGTAAAAAAGATTAATATAAAACTTAGCTTAAAATGACACTGGTTCAAACGAAAAATAAGACATGTATTTACCGATAATGTTCCACTCTTTATTCCAAATAGATGTATAATCTTCAAGTCCATTAGGTATGTAAACATGTAAAAAACAAATTAATATAAAGCTGAGCATAATATGGTTCAAAAAAATAAGACATGTATTTACTGCTAAGTTGCAGTTATACTTGGAGGATTTGGTAGATGCCCTCTACAATTCCTTAGGCAATGAAAATTTTCTATGATCTTCTAGTCTACAATCCTAGCAAATATATCTCCCTGGAACAAAACCAGGAACAGGTCGACTCCCTTCTCCCTCTCTGTCCAGCACCATCAATTGGAGACGGACCTGGGGAACATGGCCCGGCGGCAGGGGAAGGCACCGCATCAAGGCAGGAAGGCAACAATGGATGGCGGCATGATGCATGCAGATGCATTATTGTGTCTGCATTTGTCATTGACAGGATCACAGGAATTGGGAACGTCAAGCTACAGAGAATAATAGGCTCACGTGATGGACTGCTGGTTGAACGGTTCAATGGGGCCTTTCTTACTGGCCCATGTCACAACTTAGAGCGAATCATATTTTCTTTTCTCTTCTTCCTGCTCGACTGAACCTTCGACTGAACCTACATGAGAGCTTGCCTCCCATGGTGGATACCCTAGGTCATATATACATAGCCTTTTGTTTCACAACTTTCTCAAACATTTCTAAAAAAAAAATCTCTCAAATGTTTAATCTGGAGTCACACTATAACATACTTTATGCCGGCCACGCATGATAAGATCAAAGTGAGATCATGCATATCGACAACTAATTAATAACACCACCCTTTAGTTTACTCCGTTCCTAGATCTCGCAACGAGAGGCCATATATTTCGTGACATGTACATATCCCTATTTTTATTACTACTCGTGACTAGATTTGCAACGTGGAGCACTCGGTTTGGATTTGTCAATTGATGGGAGACAAGAACGTGACCAGTTGAGCTAACGTATTTGACTGGGTTTGTAATTTAATTTCACACTGAATTTGTGTCATCTGCTCTGGCGCAGAGAAGCCGGAAAAGGTTGATAGATAAATGGCAGTGGCAAATGCTCTTGTCGCCCTCTTGGTAAAAGCGCAATGAAAAGTGAACTGAAGATAAGAGTGATTGTGTAAAGAACTCCTGGACGATAGATATGCATGACCAACCGTTCATCATGCTTTATTTTATGTAAATGCCCATTGATTCATATATATGGTGCGTCATGGTGCATGCTCTCTTGTCGCCAAAATAGGAGACTAAGCTTGTACATCTGTACTCTCCCCAGAACTGAGTGGAAGTAAAGTGTGTCAAAGTTTTCCTTAAGGTGGTAAAGTACATCAATAAGAGCAGTCCACATCCAAAGTAAGAAAGCTTGTAATCGTTACAAAAAAGTATAATTGTAAATGTCAATGAGGCCACTTTTTTGTGTTCAATTATGTTAATCAAGCGTGTGTTGTGTAAGTGCTCAAGGTTAAGCGAAAAATGACCACTTCGATACTATTCCCTATCCATGTAAAAACTGAAACATTACTTATTGCCCCAGAACCGTATAACAATTGTTCTATGATATTTTTTCAAAAATATGTATAAAAGGAGTATATATACAAGGAGAATAGAAGAACCAAGAAAACAAAATCTAGCTAAACAAGAAAGCAAACAGAAGGCTATGCAATTGATTCGGCATGCCTTTTTCAAGTACTATAGAAAATGGCACAACTCACGACTGAAAAACATAACTAAGTCGGTTTTGTACCCCCCCCCCCCCCACGTTGAACCTTTTAGGTTTGTCCATGTCCCCTTCCGTAATGCTTCTAGATCTCACTCATGAACTTCTTTTAGTTAGTTGATCCCCGTCATGATCTGCTTCGTCAATATTTAAGGGTATCCTGTTGAAAACAATTGCCTAATTTAAGGGTTGCTATGGCCATGAAGCCCCTTTTGTTTCATTCTAGAAGGATCATCGACTCGTCGTAGGACATCAACATGGGTTCCAACTTCCAACCCAACTTCATCTCCTTTCAGAAAACTTTCAACTCGGGTCACCAAGTAAAAGGTACACACGATATTCCTTATTTCCCCCTCACCTACTGCTTTTAACCAGTGTGGTGTACGTGCCCACTGGTCTGGCAACAAGTGCGCACTCAGTTTGCACTAGAGACGAATACGTGTTGAACAAAATATGATCAGCTGCCAAAGTTGCCTTGATTACCGCGGGCCTACCACCAAGTTCATTAGTTACGATAATCAAAGACAAAAAGGGGAGAGAAAGATGGATGCTGCGCGTGCTTAAAATCGATCATGCATGTCTAACATTTTTTTTTGCCGGAGTGTCAACATATCCGAGGTAGGTCTAAAGCGCTTGTGTGTGACTATACTACAACAACAACAACAACAACAACAACAACAACAACAACAACAACAACAACAACAACAAAGCCTTTAGTTCTAAACAAGTTGGGGTAGGCTAGAGGTGAAACCCATAAGATCTCGCGACCAACTCATGGCTCTGGTACATGGATAGCAAGCTTCCACGCATCCCTGTCCATAGCTAGTTCTTTGGTGATACTCCAATCCTTCAGGTCTCTCTTAACGGACTCCTCCCATGTCAAATTCGGTCTACCCCGCCCTCTCTTGATATTCTCCGCACGCTTTAGCCGTCCACTATGCACTGGAGCTTCTGGAGGTCTGCGTTGAATATGCCCAAACCATCTCAGACGATGCTGAACCAGCTTCTCTTCAATTGGTGCTACCCCAACTCTATCTCGTATATCATCATTCCGGACTCGATCCTTCCTAGTGTGGCCACACATCCATCTCAACATACGCATCTCCGCCACACCTTAACTGTTGAATATGTCGCCTTTTAGTCGGCCAACACTCAGCGCCATACAACATTGCAGGTCGAACCGCCGTCCTGTAGAATAAGATGCAATTTGCTTTAAAAAAACTCAAACCATGTCCAATTGTGTAAACCCTGGGGGATCAGTATGATAGTATCAGTGGATAATTCAGATCGCCAGCTAATTTCACCCGTGGTTAGTTTACTCTTTGGTCGTAGATCTCTCGACGTAAGGTCATATATTGCATGACATGTAAAGTTGTACACGTCCCTAATTTTGTTACTATCTGTGAGTAGCTCTGCAACGTGGAACACTTGATTTGGATTTGTCAATTAACGGGGAACAGGAATCAAGATTCAGCTGGCATCGAGCTAACGCTTTTGACTGGGTTCGTAGTTTAATTTCGGGGCGAATTCGTGTCATTTGCTCCAGCTCGGAGCAGCCGCAAAAGGGTGTTAGAAAATGGCACTCTTATCGCCCTCTAAGGTAAAGCGCAATAAAAAGAAAAAAAAAGTGCTCTCGGTTGATAGATGCACATGACCGGTTGTACTTCGTGTTTAATTACTACTCGATAGTGTGGTTTATTATATGTGAATGTCCTTTGATTCGTGTTGAATAATTTAATAAAAATGGTTGTGTGCATCGCTTGATGCAGAGGCTACGGGTAATCCTCCTTTTTCAAAACAAAACAAAAATATTGTACTTCATGGTGCACACATTACCTTACTCTTCTTCGTTCTAGACCTCGTGACTGATCGAGCCGATAAATTTCGTGACATGTACGGAATCCCTATTTTTGTTATTATTTGTGAGTAGCTTTGCAACGTGGCTCACTCAGTTTGGACTGGTCAATTAACCGAAGGCAAGAACGTGATCAATCGAGCAGCCGATAAGATCTACTCCCTCCGTATCAAATATCAAAGTATAAGGTGTTTTTTTAGGCTAGTTTAGTCTAAAAATGTCTTATATTTTGGTAAAGAGAGAGTACTGTTTGACAGTGCTTTTGACGGACTCGTGTGGTGGACCAATTCTTTTGCTGGCTTCTAGAATAAGCTGGGTAGGGGCAGCTTATTCTAGCAGCCCAACCAAATTTTTCTTTTTAGCCTAAAAAGAAAATTTTGGTTGAGCTTCTAAAATAAGCTGGGTAGAGAGCAGCTTATTCTAGAAGCCCAAAAAAACCACCAAAAGAACTGGCCCTTAATGCCGTGATGACCTAGTGTCATTTGCATGGGCACGGAGCCGCCGCGGAACTGCAGAATGGTGTTACTTGAAAAATTGACAGGGCCGAGTTCTCTTGTCGCCCTCTAGCTAGGTAGTAAAGCGGCAATTCAAAAACGATTTGGTGATATAGGAGACCGTACTCCGTCGTGTTTAACTAGTACAGTACTCTACTTGACAGTGGTTTATCATATGTGCACTCTCTTCTCTTGTCGCCAACTAATTAAGGTTATACACGCACTGCACGTCTACTTGCCTAGCTAGCATAAGGAAGCGCATTTTGTAGTCTGGAGAATAAGGTTATATGCCTCAATTTGGTTGTGGCTTTAAAAAGGCATGGGCTAACTCTTATGCTGCTGTGGTGAGGAAGTCCATCCAGGTGACAGAATTGGTGGGTCCGTTTGGTGACAGAAGACCATGCAGTTGAGTATAGTGTTCAATCACCTGATTCTGCTTTTGAGCAGTGTGGTGAAGTGGTTCCAGCACCTCCTCTCTTATCTGAGAATGCTCTCAAATTCAGTGTGAGGACAATGCAAACCAATTTGGAGAAGATAGAGGACAAAGCCATGGCTGCCAGCAAGAGAGACCTGGAAGGTACTATCTCATCATCCAATTTCTTTACTTTCCTTTCTAATAACTAGTAAGCTTGCACGTGCATCTATTCTGCAATATGCAGATGACACAATTCTCTTTATGGAACATGACCTGGACAAGGCTCGAAACCTGAAACTCTTGTTGTCAGCGTTTGAGCAAATGTCGGGTCTTAAAATAAACTTCCATAAAAGCGAACTTTTCTGCTTTGGAGAAGCCATTGAGACAGCAGCCGAGTATGCTGACCTGTTTGATTGCGCACATGGCCAATTCCCGATTAAATGTCTGGGAATACCGATTCATTATCGGCGTCTCACCATTGTGGAGTGGAAGCATGTAGAGGAGTGGTTAGAGAAACGATTGAGTAGTTGGAAAGGCAAGTTGCTCTCAGTTGGAGGACGTCTGGTTTTGATTAACTCTGTCCTCACAAATATGGTTCTCTATATGTTTTCTTTCTTCCAACTCCCAAAATGGGTCTTGCAAAGACTGGACTATTTTAGATCCAGATTCTTTTGGCAAGGAGATGGTGAAAAGAAAAAATACAGACTGGCCAAATGGAGTGTGGTTTGTAGGCCGAAAGACCAAGGTGGCCTCGGAATTCATGACCTGCAGGTCAAGAATGAGGCCCTACTTAGTAAATGGTTGTTTAAACTTCTTACTGAGGATGGTGTTTGGCAAACCATGCTGCGCAACAAGTATCTAGGCCAAAAGGCGGTGTCTCAGGCATATTGGACACCTGGCGACTCGCACTTTTGGGCTGGCCTAATGGCGGCAAAGAAACATCTCTTTCGCTTTGGGTCTTTCGCGATAAGGGACGGGTCGGAGGTTCGTTTCTGGGAAGACATCTGGCTAGGCAATGCCAGTCTTCGAGAACAATATCCAGCGTTGTACAACATTGCTCGCGAAAAGAATAATACTATTGCGCAAGTGCTCAGTTCATCCCCACCCAATATTTCGTTTAGGCGGGATTTGATTGGCCCCCAACTTATGTCATGGCATAATCTTTTATCCCATCTGGATTCGATTAATCTTAGACAAGGCCGGGATGTGTTTCGCTAGAACCTCACTACATCAGGGTCATTCGCAGTAGACTCTATGTACCGTGCACTCACGCATTTTGAGGTACCGGTGAGTAATAACAAGAAAATCTGGAAGTCGAAGATTCCACTAAAAGTTAAAATCTTCATGTGGTATCTTCGTAGAGGAGTTGTTCTAACCAAAGACAACCTCGCACGGCGCAAATGGCCAGGGAGTAAGAAGTGTTGTTTTTGTACTCATGAAGAGACAATTAAACACCTCTTTTTCCAATGCAAGTTTGCACGTTCTATGTGGTCAGTCATCCAAATAGCGTCAAATTTGTATCCGCCCGCAAGTATCGCCAATATTTTTGGTCATTGGTTGGACGGTATTCCAAATAGATTCAAAACGCTAATACGGGTGGGAGCGTATGCCTTACTATGGTCGCTTTGGCTATGTAGAAATGACTTGGTTTTCAATGATAAAAATACTTCTTTTGGAGGTTATTTTCCGTTGTACGCACTCGCTTCGTACATGGTCTACGCTACAACGAGCGGAGTACCAACCGCTGTTCAAAATGGTGTGTACGCAGTTGGAGCAAGTGGCTACGGAGGTTTTTACCCAACATGGGTGGCAACATAATCTCCGGATCGGTCCACCATCCCTGGCGACATAGGCATAGTGTCGGTCTATAGGACTCTACTGTCGCCGATTTGTTTTTTTTTTTCCTTTCATTTTGTCAGACTTTAGGTGTTTGGCTGTGTGCATCTTAGTTATGCAGAGGCCGGGTGTTACTCATAATACTTTGTATCCGCTTGATGCTACATTTCGAGATAATAAAAACGCCCTTTATCGGAAAAGTTTGCACGTGCAATGCACGTCTCAAACGATGACCAAATAATGTCCACACCAAAAGAAAAATGGATACACAGTATTGTGTTGCCGCTCATATTTTCAACAACGCGAGACATCACTATAATCATGTTGTTGTGTAGAGACAATAATATATTGTTTGTCCGTTCAGTGTCCTTGATAGGTTGTAAAAGAAGGAAACAAGTTATTTTAGAAAGCAACCTTGCATTGTGTTCTTATTTGGTCCGTGCAGATTCAATCCTTCGGCTGGTCTTAATATCATGGTGTAAGCAATTAACAACTAAAATCTGAGAGAAAAAAAGATCAAGGATATTTAGATCAACAAATAGTAAACAGGTGGGATTTGCCTTGATAATGTATTATGACATTTCTGACAATCATTACATGCTGCAAATTCTCAGAAATCACACTTGAATGACCACTAAAATTGAAAAAAAAAGGCGTCTCAAATAAAATATATAAATGGCGTCGAACTAACATTCCAAGTAAAATCTCGCTCAAAAGACTTTAAGAGGCTTTACAACGTAGGTTTTGTCCACAAGAAGGAATCTATTTGCATGAACAACTAGTGCTACACGTGAGGAACTGAGAACAACAAGGAAGGACGTTCTTACTAAAATGTACAGGTTTTGTGTGATTCGGCAACAATGTTAGTTTTTGAAGGAACAAAATAATAACTTAGGGTGACATTCATTTGTTTTGATTCTCTCTGTTTATAGTGGTCATTTCAACTGTCAACAATGAGCACCTCAAGTAAAAAAACATTTCTGTGGGAGAGACCTTGCTCGATAGAAAAGTAATGTATCTTGCGATCTATGAGAACTCCCTTACTCGATAGAAAGTATAGTCAAGTGTAAATGAGTAAATATGGATTTTATAAAACCATATAACGGATATATTTTTCCTCAAAAAGATCTCACTGGACCCAAGCTCCGCAAGTTCAATGTGAACTAAGATGAGCTAACCTATTACTGTGAAGACATGTGAAATGCATCAATGAGGTAGAGCAAACGTGGTAGAGTAGTAATTAATCCCCTCTACTCCAACTATAAAAAAAATATGGAGTCATTGGACAAGCTAATTCTAGCGTGGTACTTCCTCATGCACCCTGATTTCAGTTCAGATCAAAAGTATATCCCAAGAAAGAAAAGAAAATAAACTACTATTTACAATCTTCGGCATTGCATATTGTAGACCATTCCCTATTTTTTTTCCTGATGATAGCATGTGGATTTCTCTGAAAAACTCTTACTAAACTCACCATTTCCTTTTGTTCATTTATACTGAAGGGTAATTCGTCAAATAGGCATATAAATGAACTGCTTAGAAGCTAAATAAGCATGTAGTTCCATCTAATTATAAATTCTAAAAGTAGTCATAGGTGTGGTGACATGTAGGATGAGCGTCCAAAATGTCCAGGCGGGTAAAATTATATGGATTTTAGGCATTGACAATCCAGTTGTGTCGAGCTACAAAGTGAGTACAAATCTTTGAAATGGTTGGAAATATATTGAAATGCACTGTAATTCATAATACCTTTCACCATGGTATGCAACTAATGAATCAGCCATATGCTAGTACTACACAGTGCATAATTACATTCTAGTTGTTTTACAAGCAGAATAAATAATAATTCACTTGTTGGTTGTGTCTCTAACCGACGCAAAACAAATAGGATATGCAGTCTGTTGCTAACAAATCTGAAAGCAAGGGATTGATGTATATCCCATCAAACTCTATGAAATCTTAAGAGGTTAGATAACAACTAGGAGGTTGGATAGCAACAAAAGTATCAAATTGTACAAGAGAACTTGTCTCACATTTGAGAAGTTTGTAATGAGCTCATAACAGACAGAAGCAGATAAACACTATGCCAACAAAATTACCAATACCTAAATAGAACTGCATACCATACATTGTGCAACCAATAGTCTAGCACACTTGATTACGATGTCACAGCCAAAAAAAATTGCACTCATAAGCACAGAACATACAACAAATCAACAGTAGGATTAGACCTAAGAAGCATGATGCCTACATAACTTACTGTCCCCATGTTCGTCCAAACTGCCATAATACTACCAATATGCACATAAAAAACCTTTGTTAGCTCTTGTCATGAACACCACGCAAGTCGATATCTACTCAGGTTATTTTTTATTCATCACTGGATGATATGAATCCTCTGTTCTTTCCATGAAGTAAGCTACTGGCTTAAAGGAAACTATATTTTGGTGTTGTGCAGTTCAGTCAAAATTGGAAAGTGTACTGTTTCAGCTCCCTACTATAAACATGCTGCAACCCTGAAATCGCACAGCTCCACCAGCCGTCGGCCACCCCCACAGGTGCTCCCCCATCTATGGCTGCATGTGTGACGCTGTCGGGCCCTGCAGCGTCGCGCACCTACATGAGGCTCTGCACCGTCGCCTCGCCCCCCTGCTGCGCCGATCCACTAACTATGACGGACGTGCTGCACAACAACGCCTCCTCCCAGCTCGCTGCTCTACTGCTGGATCGGAGAGGTCCCATGATCGAGAACAAGGAGTGAATGATGACAGCAATTTGAAATTATTTTGAGCCCCACAATCCAACAGTTCATCGGCAAAGCAAAATTTGATGAATAAATTGGAACAAAATCATGCGCTGGATGGGATTTCAGTCGAAAAGGCAGTGGATGGATCCATCCATCAAACTCGCACGATACTATTTGCTTGCAAGCCTATTTTTCGAATCAAATCAAGCAACAAGAAGAATGTGCTCTGGCCTACGGATTCATTTTTATGAAGAGACCAAAACACAGAAATTCGACCCTCACTCGTTCAGTCAAGCATAGGCGATTTTTGTTAAATTAGAATCGAACATCTAAGAGGAGATCAATCAAGAATCTTTTGAAATATGAGGTCATTAGATCACCTATTATTGAGCAGATTCTTGATGGCAATGATGGTGGAATCTTGCAACGTGCCTCCGCAAACAATCTCGTAGCCTCCCCACCGACCACATTCTCCTGGGCGAGCCCGTCGGTGGTCTCCTCGAGCGCCCAACTCCCGTAACGTAAACCATTTGGCCCACAGGTGTGACGCTGTCGGCCCTGACGCTCCTCGGCGTGGCCAAATCCCGCTCGCTCCCTCCGGGCTTACCGCCATCGAATGCTTGGATCCCCCGGGAATCGCCATGATAGCAGCGCAGGGGCACGAAAGACAGACGGGGCACGACGGGTTGAGAAGGGGCGTGGCGCATTGGGAGCAATGGCGTGTAGGACGGCTGGTGGAGGTAGACGGCGAGGCTTCTGGAATATGGCCGTCCTCCGGTTACCCTTCGCTCAGCCTGCCAGCGATGGATCCGGCGACCTCATGATTCCGTGTCCACGGCGGCCACCAAGCAGAGGAAGATGGATACACCGATGGCGGCCTAGCCCCCTTTCCCGCTCAATCCAACGCCACCGTGCGCCATGACCGATGGATACGTCGATGGCGCCCTAGCCCCGTTTCCCGCTCGATCCAACGCCACCGTGCGCCATGCCCACGAGCCTGGACAGCCTCCTGCCCTAGTGCTGGAACCGGACCCTAGTATCGCCCTTCCTGACGATACACATGAGGAATCAAGAAGAATGAGGATGGCGCGGATTGAACACAGTGGCAGCGGCAGATGCGTTTGATGAGGGGCCGCGTAGTACAGGAGGGGGGCCGATCTCAGTCTTGGCATCGCCGCTACGGCGTCGGAGGGACCAGAGGATTGGGGCTGGGGCAGGCGGGCCGGTTTGCGAGGATGACCCAGACTGTGCGCGAGACGTGCAAGCGAGGGTCATGCGCGTGGGGGTCGTGCATAGCGAGGGGTGGTTTTTTTCCTTGAGGGGCGGGGCCGCGGGCAGAGTTGGGTCAGTGCTAATTGCAATTAGCACTAAAGATTAGGTGAATTTAGGCTGTTGGATTTGCTCTATGGATGGATAAGATGGATTTGGATCTCCGCACTTCGTGCTTTTATAGGGGTAGTAGATGATTTGATGCTTAGGGATAGTAAGATGGGGATGATTATTCCTGACTTAAATTTCTCTAAAATTGATATTCTTAGAGAACTTGAGAAAACTAGATGCAATGCCCCTGAAGATAAAAATCCTTCTGATGCTACTATGTTTATTACCAATGAAAAAAGGGATGAGACTCCTCTTAATATGAAGTGGGGGTGGCCATGTTGAGGATGATATCTCTGATCTCACTGTAGTTGGGTTGAAAAAGAGAAGTGCTAGAAAAGTACAACACAATGTTACTAGACCTAAAACTAGAAGCCAAAAAACCTGGTGGAGCCCACCATGGGAGCTGGTAATGCTGCTAAATCTCCTAGCAGAGTTACCAGGGGAAGAAATAAAAAAACATCTTTAAAATGAATTGACTTTTCTGGAATTGCAGGGGAGCGGGAAAGAAATGAATGACTTCCTACTTCTCTGATCTCATCAAAGATCATTCCCTTGATTTTTATGCCTACAAGAAACTATGAAAAGGGAATTTTTTTTCCTCTAGTTTCTTGAGAAAAATTGACATTGATGATGTGTTTGAGTGGAACTGGATTCCCTCGGTTGGTAAAGCTGGTGGTATGCTCTGTGGAGTTAAAAAAGAAAAACTGGCGATTGTTTCCTGGTCCAATGGTAAATACATTTTACAAGTGACTGTGTTTGATGTTAAACTTCAAAGTGTTTGGGCCCTATTAATTGTATATGGTGCGGCTCGTGATAAGCAGAAAAGAAGAGTTTCTGTCTGAAATGGCTAACTTTTGTAGCCACTTATCAATCCCTTACAGTATTGGGGGGGTGCTTTAATATTCGGAGGCATTGTGGTGAGAGAAAACAAGAAAATGGCTGCTTCCCAGTATGTTGACGGGTTTAATTCGGTGATTAACACGATGTGTTTGAGAGGGATTCATACGGAGGGGGGTACACCTGGTCAAACAATCAAGCTCATCCCACTCTAGAGAAACTAGATAGGATTTTGATGAGCTGTGGCTGGGAGACTTATTTCCATTGGTCACTGTTAGGAAGCTGGTGAGAGACGTCTCTGACCACAACCCCCTTATTTTGGCCACTGACACTTGGCATCCTCAAGCTCCAAAACCTCGACTCATGGTGGTCGTTTCGACTCGAGCGACTGCAATGGGTTTTCCCTGGACTGCCCTGAACTCACTTTTTCCCTTTCCCTTTTCCTTTTGGACACTTCTGGATTCGGCTGTATTTCCGTAATGGTAAGGGGATTAGCCCGGTTAAAAAAATTGGTTGTGGCTCAGCTGGCTAAAGGTAGGATCATATTGATCCGACAGGGAACCAAATCTTGTGACATTTGCCCTTGACAAAGTTGTGCTCAGTCTCCTCTCAGTTTCAGGGGTCGTAGGAAATAAAACTGCATCCCAATCTTTCACCAGCAGCTACCACTGAATTGGAGAACCTGAGAGAGCTACTTGAGAATGTTCAAGCCCCCTCTGTGAATGGCACGGATGGCAGGATGGATGCTTTTTCTGGCAAGCTAGCTAGCTACTACCAGCAGTTACTACAGCCTCCTTTACTTTCAAAGGAATTGTTTGGGAACCAGCTGGACTTATTTGCGCTACAAGCCTAGAATCATCCCCAAAAAAGTAGTGTATTTTGGCCGAGGCTGCCAAAATACATGTCGAGGCTGACTGCATGTGAGGGTATACATGGTCAAGAAGCCGAATGGGGTCTGCAGCTTGTATTCAGTTATCAGTCACCCCGGCCTCTCTGACTCCTTCTGACGGCGCCACCACTGCTACGACGACGGAAGCCGCCTCAGCCCGTCTGCCGCTGTCCTCTGTGGACGGCGCCGCTGCGACTTTCCTTGCCTTTCGCAAGGCCGACCCAGCCGTGCGGGGACGCCTGCAACTGCTGCGGCCCTGCACAACCAAGACGCGGGCCAGCTTCGATCTGGGCCTGGCGATTCCGACGCCTACCACGCCGCCCGTCGCTGCTGCCGAAGACGATGGTCTTTGTGGAGCTCCCTTTGTTGGCCCTGGTTTAGGTGCAGCCCCCGACGCCGTTGTGTGGACCCTGCAGCTGCCGTTGGCCGTACCGTGGGCTTCCCTCACCGACGACGTCTGCAGCATTGACGATGACGATGAGCTTGCCCCGCTGACGCCATTGGCTGCCAGGTGCTCTAGTGGGGTGAGCGATCCGGCTGCTGCTGCTGTTGTCGCTCCTGCTCCTGAGGTGTCTTCGGATCAGGGATGGGTAAAGGTGGGGGTCGGTGTCGTTCGGCGTCGCCGGCCTCGACTCTGGCCCCCGGGCCTATCCCCGCCTAGCTTCGCGGTCGATGCTGCAGATGCCTCATCCCTGGACACCGTGCGGCGGTTTGTAGGGATCCCTTCCGATGCTCTCGTTGTTTGGAGAACGGTCATCGTGCTCGTGGCTGCCGCAACCCATGGCGTCCTCTAAGCTCACTGGCATGTCTTGTCGTCCCGCCTGTCTCTCGCCTCGGCACCCAGCATTGTCAACCTCCTGCTCCAAGAGATGTCCAATTCAAATCCACACTCCCTTCTGTTGTGCTTCGCCGTGGATCTTGGGCGTCCGTGGTTTCTGCTTCCGTTAGCCCGGCATCCCCATCCATTGAGGTGCTTCAGACCGCTCTGGCTTATCAGACCGAGTTGCTTCAAGGTTGGCAGACACGAATTGAGAGCTTCTTGGAGCGGGCGGAGGTTGCTTTGAGCAGGCTCTCCTTTGTGCCGGCTACGTTTCTGGGCACGCAGACGCCACTCCCTCCTGTTGGCTCCATGGAGGACAAAGGGGCAGAGCCATATGGTTATTTCTCCCCTCGTGTTCGGGACAATTCACCGCTGATGTCTGCTTCGTCCGTTGTGCCTGCCGCTGTGGGCGAGTCCATCGCCGTGCTTGCGGCTCCAATGCTGCAGCTCATGCCCGAGCTTCGGGATATATGTTCGAGCCCTGCTTCGCCTCTGTCCTTGGAGCGGTTGGAGGTGGACTCGTCAACGACCTTGTGTGAGGGCATGTTTTTCCTCTGTCGTGTGAGCAACTGGAGGCGCCGAAGTCCATTGTGTCGATGGTTCGTGTGGTGGAGGATGTTGTGTTGGGGGTTCCTCGGGTCGATGATGTCGATGTGGCCGGTCTGTTGGTGCCTGCCCCTAGTAGGAGCCCCTTGGTTGATGACAACTACATCAAGAAGTACAATGAGTTCTATGACTTTCTTGACAAATGGGTGGCTGATCAGCCTAGACCCGGCAACACAAGTGGCTGCCTCCTCAAGAAGAAACCCAATAGGGAGAAAGCAAAGAGAAACAAAAGCAAGAAGGGTGGTGTCATCCGGAAGATGCCCACGATTTCATGATGGAGGGTGCTTCGTTTTTATCGTGGTCGGTGTTCTTGTGTGAAGCTCCGTTGTGTTGTAAAGTGTTGAGGGTTTCGGTTGTGGTGCATTGGAAGGGCCACATGTGCGGTTACAGTGTTTCCTGTTGTGTGAGTAGTGCGACTTTGGGATGTTTGTATCGGTTTTCGCCCGGCTTTCCGAAAATTAACTGGGCAATTCTCTTCTTCTTAATTAATCAATGAGCCAAATCTTTTGCCTCCGTTTCAAAAAAAAAGTCTTGTTGTTGTTCTGTTTTGATCTTGCTTTTCATCATCTTCTTTTTCCTATTTTGATGGACTGGGCAACATCCTTTGTAAATTGTAATTGAACAATCCTCGGAATTCGGTCTGGTTTTGGAATATATCTATTACATAATAAAGGGGTTATTGCTTCTGGTGGTACGTGATCGAAATCACCCCCAAAATTGCAAAATATTACCCACCGATGCCACCTATAAGTGATAAAAAAACGTTTCACACAAGGAAATCCCTGTCTGGCTGGCCCATGTCTTCATTTTTTTTCTACTTTAAATAATTTGGGACTTCAAAAAAGTTTCGAAAATTAAAAAAATGAGAATTTTAAAATAATTTTTTTAATAATTCATAAATGTTGGTGGATTCAGAAAATGTTCATGATTTTTAAAAAATGTTTGCATATTCAAAAAATGTTCGCAATTTTGGAAGAAAAATATTTGGAAAATCTTAAAATGTTCATGATCTTTATAAAAAATGTTAGTGAAATTGAACAAAATTTTGCCAATTCAAAAAAATGTTCATGAACCAGTACAAACCTTCTATACTACGCTCAGGGACTGGGAGAAAACAAAGCGCGCCTGTTTGGGCCGGCCCACGTCCTGGTGGCCTGTTTTTGTAATTTTGTTTTTTATTTTTTGTTTTTCTTTTACGTCTTTGTTTTTTTCTACTTTAAATAATTTGGGACTTCAAAAACTTCTGAAAATTCAAAAAATGAGAATTTAATAATTAAATGTCTAATAATTCATAAATGTTCGTAGATTCAGAAATGTTCAGGATTTATAAAAAAATGCTCGCATATTCAAAAAATGTTCGCAATTTTGAATACAAATGTTCGGGAAATCAAAAAATGTTCATGATTTTTTAACAAAGTTCACATATTAAAAAAGGTTAATAAAATTGAAAACAAAATCGCCAATTCAAAAAATGTTCATGAATTGAAAAATATCCTTAAAATTCAAAAACTGTTCGTGACTTATAAAATAGTTCATTGATTCATAAAATGTTCGCTGATTCAAAAAATGATCATGCATTTCAAAAAATGTTCATAAATCAGAAAAATGTTCGTGAATTTCAAAAATTGTTCCACCAATTTCCGAAAAAATGTTCGTCAATTCTAGAAAAAAATTCTCTTCAAGAAATTTTTTTTAAAAATGTTCACAATCTTAGAAAAAATGTTTGCAAATAGTATAAAATGTTCATGAATTCCAAATTGTTCATGATCTCAGAAAATGTTCAATAAATTGTAAAAATGTTCTCAATTTCAGATATGTTCACGAGTTTAAAAAAATGTTCATGATTTTTAAAAATTGCTCATGATTTCACGAAAATGAGAGTGATAGTGTATCTCGGTGATGCAGCAAAATGTAGTCATGGCCAGTGGAGATTATGATTTATTTTTTCGCCCGTTGCAACGCACGGGCCGTTTTGCTAGTTACATATAAGGTAGACTGCGGCCTACCTTCTTATTTATCAAAAAAAAAACTAAGTGGCTAAACTAGCAATCATGCAGTTAGGGACAGAAACGTAAATTCAGAGAGGAAAACTGCCACTAGCCCTAGATTCCACCAGCTTTTTTCTTCTTCTATATAAAAGGCTCCAGATCTGCATCTGCCAGTCAGCTTCTCCCTCTTTCTTCACTTCTCTGCTGGTTATCCTTCTTTGCTTCTTCCTCCTTTTTCTCGCCGAATTTCTGCTTCCGCTTGCTTCCCGTCTTTGATTTCTTTGCCAAGAGCTTTCAAGTATAGTAGAGATTTTCTGTATCGTGCTCGTGTTGTAAAAGGGCAATCGTTTTTCTTCCGGTTTTCCAACGGAATTACTCCATGTTTTTGCTTAAGATGACCGAGGGAGCCATGCAGCAGTGATAGACAAAAATGACTCGTGATATCATGAGATTTGTTCTGCAACAAACAAACCATGATTACTTTCAAGCACTGTTGAGCTGCATCTCCATCGCTTCACATTTGGAGTTTTTACGTCAGATTCTTGTTTTTATTGTCCCAATTTGCGTTGTCTTTTTAACGGTGATGAATGAAAGCACCGCATCCCAATATGTAGGGATGCAGAGCGGACCTAGTACAAATCCATCTCTAGTTTAGTGTAAATCTTCCAGACAGAAAAATGAACTACTCCTATCAATATGTGACCAATCTGTTTCAGTGATTGGCATCTCGCTGTGTCACGGGACCAAACTGTTTTTTTGCCGCAAATAGGCGGTCTTCATATCAGCGTGATCCAGATGAACAAAGCCAAATGCGGAATTTTACCAACATGAGACGTTCGGGTCCTAGTTTGCGCACACATTGGAAATTCACAGCAATAAGATGAGACATGAACAAGAAACCTTTCAGCGTTTAAATGATCACATGCACACAACTCTCAGACTTGTTACATTCATATTCCTTTGCGCCAACAGGAGCTGGCTTGCGACAGACAACAGCTCACATCCATTTCTATACACACATACAATTTGCCAAGTAAACAACATACATGTAGAACCCACCCTAAAAAAGGCCTAGAGAAAGGGGGACCTGCAAAATCCAATAGAATGAATTGAATATAGATAAGCTACCGCGCTGTGAAATGATACATGGCGCTGAACTCGTTGTATCTAGAAGCTAGCAAGGGTGTCCCTCATCTCGGCAACCGGCATTATAGGCTCGTTTCCGTAGATTCGTGTTACCATCTGGACAAAGCTCTCGTACTTGTCCAAAAACTCTTTCTGCAAACGTCAGGCAGGAATTGTTAAATTAATGTGTGATCTTTTTCTTTTCTTTTTGCGAGGGAACGTGTGATCTTACTGCTCTAGAAAATTATAAACCAACCCGCGACTTCAAACAAGCAAATGCAAATTGATAAGAGTGAATAGGCCGGCTACCTTGCATTTATCCCATAGTGAGGGAAACAATTCATCAGAAGTCAATGTCTTTTGCAATCTTCTATACATGGCACCAATGGACTTGTCAATCTGCAGAGTTTCAAAATTTCATGAGTTCACTTTACCCCATCATCTTGAACAAAACAAAATGCCCCTTCTATGGGTGACACTGATCATTATCTCAAAACTAAAGATGGCATGGCGAATGTGCACTGTGATCCATATGAAGCCATGTTGAGACAACATTCAAAAATGGCATGCACTAAGTGCACACAAAATGAGTTGGACCCTGACACAATACAATCAAAATCCCCAAATCAACGGAATTACACTGCACGCTCCTGTGAACATATTGAACTGGCAAGGCATCAAAAAAGAGATCTCATCGACCATCTCAAATGCGAAAATAACAGATCTTTCATTTGTCTAAAAAAGATTTGACCCCAATCACAATGAAAAGATGCTCAGAGTTTGAGCTATTTTTATTTGAGGAAACTAAAAATCTTATATTGTATGACTGCACACACAAGAGGGGCAACCCTATCTACCACTCAGCCATAAGTTCGGTCGTTTTTTGAACGAAAATGACAAGATCACTTCTGCTGCATATGGAATGTTTGCTAGAAAGCAGAGAAATACACTGGAGTCATGAAACAATTTGTGTCTACTTACCCCAGATAAACTTGATTTCAGCACCCTCCTTAGATCAGTTTTTGACAACCCAAGCTGAAAAGGTATCTGAGGAGAAATCATAAACATTAGTCATTGCTGAAAATGACAGGGATATTGGATATCAAATAATCGCCACTTGACAGAATGTAGTACACGCATGTGAATAACTAGAACATGTAATGATACCCGCTGCCTTTGTTTTCTTCTACTGAACCCATAACAACAAAATGGTGCAAGATTTTTTTAAAATAAATTTATAAATGCAAAATATAATGTTTCAAATTTGTAACTAATTTTTGTAGAGCATACGAAAAAGCCACATTTTGCCAGTTTTTACAAAAAAAGTTCAATTCAGTATTGCTAGCAAGGACTAGAAACCAAACCACAGAGGTTAATACAACACCTCAAAGTCTAAAACAGATACTATGTGTGAAGTTAGCTCACCTCCTCAGCAGCTATTGTGTATGTCAATTCATCAACTTTTCGAGAAAACTGAAACAGCCTCTCGAATTGCTGCCATAAGCCAAAGCAAGAAAGATCTCAGATTTCTGAAAGGAAGAAACATATCCACAGCAAGCAGAATCCAACTACATTTACATACAAGATAAATGAGTGAGCTGATATGGCGAGTGCAAGCTTGTTCATAGGATTCGCTAGCCTGGTGGTAGAACTTTGCAAGAGTTGGCACAACATTAGCCAAGTCATAAAGACTGCATAAAACAATGTATATTGTTAGTCTCCTAGACCAATCTATGCATTAAAAAATGACAAAGTAACAATGCGACAAGTCAAATATATGATGCTAAGAAGAATTTACTAAGATTTAAGAGACAAGGAAAAATAACCTGTTCTGGAAAGCAGCATAATTCTCGATCAGTACAATATCCGCAGTTTTAGGATCACTTTGTGCAATTTTCTCCAAAGTTGTGAACATTGTGCTAACCTATTCCAGAGTACAAGGAGCAGTTCGTTCAGAGAGAAGGTTAAAGAAAGATCAAGGCCTAGTTAAAATGTATATTTATCGAAGGAAGTAAAACTTATCAGCTACAAAAGATGCTAGTACAAACTGGTGATGTGCATAAAAGCGAAATAAGACTTAACATATTAGTTCAATCAATAAGTCACAAATTTATAGTTACATATGGAATACCAAAAGGCAAACAGGTGCAAGATTGGAAGGCAGTTGTACTCACTAGCTTTGTGTATGCTTTATCAATCAAATCTCTAGATTGCCCTTGAATATATTGCTCCATCCGTGATGCAAGGACAGCAAATCTAAATAAAGTGATGAGCATAAAACGATCAGATCGTAAATTGCTTATATTTGCAAACACCATGGTAGATACAAAACAGACACTAAAATCATCATATGCAGAACATCAGCACAAGTGCACATTGAGTGTTACTTCTTAACAGCTCTAATATAGAAACATAGTCAATGGTGCACCATGAGTTATTAATAGAAGAACATGCTACTTTAAAACTTATCACGGATCAACACTGTCAAGGCTGAAAAACCTGTGGAAACTTGCTCATTATCACTGTTCTCAAAACTTTCTAGTAGCGGAACTGCATTTCGGCCCCCTAATGGGTTTTGGTTGATTAATGACACCATTAGTCCCTATGCTAGTTGGAAATAGTGACCCCTAAAGTGAAAAGAAAAGACAAGTCTTGGTTGTAAATTTTTATAGGCTTTTAGTGGATCAACTTTCCACATTGAGACTAGAGGACAATGGTACTGTCAAGAAGGGCACTTGCACTTAATCTAGGGATGATCACATTGCCAAATCTGCAATCATTACCTAAAGCTTTCCATAGAAAAACTCTCAATTCTAGACATCTCCAGAACTACCCCTTAAGTAGCATTAAATAATAGCACAATGCTGCAAGGGATGAGGAATGTATATGCATTTTTTCAAATGCCAATTCATCAAGTTAAGTACCTTGGGATGTAGGCTAGAATTCCCGTTTGACGCACATTTCTTTCATTACGCTCAATTTGATGGCAAGCTTCATCGATGAACTGGAATCAGATTAGAACCAAAAGGTATAAGTGAGAGGTAGATAACAAGTGAATCTCTTCTAGATAGCTAACATGCAGCTTTTCAGCCTCAATAGGAGCACTAACCCTGCTAAACTGTACTGATATTCTTGACTCCAGGTCATCAAGTAGTTTGCGAACAAAGCCTGCAGCATCAGCTTTCTGACCAGAAAGGTAACGTTCTGTAATACCATGCATCGAAATGCAACGCAAGGGATCAATCTTGTACGCCCAATCTACAACTGCATAAAAGTCTTCCTGAAAGTGGTGGGAATAGAAGTGCATTCTTCGATCAATAAAAGGAGGGTGTGATACTTCATAACCAGTTGGTTATGTCAAAATGATTGTACATTTGACTTGCATAATAGAGCTAACCCCTTTTGGTCTTATAAAACTGATTCTTCTTTTATTGGTTCTGTGTCAACATATACTGAAATATACCTGGATTCCATCGAGCAGTTCTTGAAGAGCATCATTCAACGTACCCAACTCCACAGACGTATTATCTGGAAAAAGAATCATAATAGATTACACATAGGGCTATTTGAGAGAAAATTCGCATACATTCCTCTCAACAAGATAACAGTACCTGGTTTGATATCATTGCCATCCGGATCCATAAGACTCAGGTCATCATCATCTGGGTCATTTGCTCCAGATCTACGCTTGTTAACGTTCGGAGCACCAGCTGGAACAAGTGCAGGTACTTCAAAGCACATAAAATGTGCAAAAAAGGAACTCTGCAAATGTAATTAGTTGTCTGTAAAGATAAACAAGTATAATAAGAGCTGCATCCATGGAAAATAAGTATAACCTCATCCACAAGCAGCGGGATAAATATTGTAAGCATCTTTGAGTATGCATCAGATACTGTTGAAGTATCAGCACTACTGCCATTCTGGCCACCACTATTAGAACCTTCAAGCCAAACAGCTGGATTTTTTGGTGCTTTCGTACTTGCACGGAGTTCATTTGCAAATTCACGTGCCTGAGTCAAATTACATGAAAAAAATAATATAAATTATACAACTCATGAAATACAAGAGCTTAACTCATATTAAAAAGTCAAGCATAACTGAGAGCGAATAGATTAAGCCTAAGTACAGCAGTGTCATTATATCATATCATTCCCAAGTTTGCCGTTAACTTAATCTTTTTGAACACCAAATGTAAGATAAGAGAATAACATGAGCATGTCAAAGCTAAACAAATATGAAGGATGTAAAAGCCCATAGGTAGCATATCAAACAACGTAATTTAATTATCTTTGTCCTGACCTCTCGACGAAGTAATAAATTAAGAGAATGACAGTATGCCTTCCTTAAGGGGCCTAAACAGCTCTTGTCCAGACTCTGCACACAAATGAGCAACCATAAATGTAAAAATGGGAATGATGCCAATATGTAATAATCTGACATATTAGGAATAAAAATTAAGAGTATTATGACCTTTAAGTGCTGAAGAAGTCGAGCATAGGTCCTGCATTTGTACCTTAGGTCTGCATGATCAGGCCGCTTCAATTGCCCTCGCTACTTTCAGTTCAAAAAGAATTATCTAAGTCATCTCATCCAAAAAAGTGGAAAATGTAATAAACTACTGCAAACAATGAGACTATCACTAAACCTGAGAAAAGTAGCTTTTGTCGCTTATCATAAAGTCCACCAAGCTAGAGAAGTAGTTCCTCAAGAACTCTGATGCTCGTCGAACAAAAGTTATTTTCAGCTTCTCCAGTTCTGCTCTTTTTTCCCTAACCTGATAGAATGAAGTTACTTCTTTTCTGGCTCGGAGTTGCAGAATAATGACTGAACTTAAAGCAATCACAAGCAGAACTTATTAAATTGTGTCTGTTTCTGAATTATTAGGCCCCAGTGACTCAATCTATCAACCGTATTCTGAAACAAAACATTTAGTAGCAGAAGCTTCTACCAGTTTGTTCATTTACCAATATAACCAACTCAAATTGCAGCCACGGTTTATTCAATGATCAGGTTGCCCCTACTACATTGTTAAAATGATAAAAAAATACATGTATGGATCTGGTATAAAACTATGAATTAATGTTCCAATAACCGAAACAAGAGTTCATAAGATAGCTTACAGCCCGCATATTAACATAGGATGGGTCCAAATTTGGCACTTCAAGGCAGCGAATAGCCCCAGTCAACCATTCACAAGCCTCAACATTTTTCAGCATACGTGACTCTTCAAATGAACCTCCAGTTAATGATGCTGCAAACTGCATTGCATTTCAATAAAGCAACACGGTATTAGGGATCACTAATTCACTATGGGAGATGAATATCCTCTGTGTCTGAACCATACCTCCTGCGGAATTCGCAACCGTTCAAGCAATTTCTCCAGCTCTTCAACTAGTCCTTTATTATTTACAGATTGCATCTCCAAGCCATTGTTACGTGATTCGATCTGCAAAATATGAGCATAATAAGGACTATCGTCAAAGAAAGTTGTGCTCTCCACATTTTGAGGGAGCATAAGATGAAACTGATTACAAGTATCCCGGTGTCATACCCAAGAAAGAATCCTACCGAGACTGAAACTGATTACAAGTGGCCAGTAACAGGATCAATTGGTACAATCAAAGCAGTTAAAGCAGCTCATATATTTCAACAGGTTACTGCCAGTTGTGATTTGTGAGTATAATAAGGTTGATACTATCCTTCAAAAAAAATCGTTGATACTAAATATTTTGGGTAGAATCACATTTCAGTGTCGTAAGTTCCATGGACAAGAAACAATCTAGTGCTATGGGCGTGTGGCAAGCCCGCAGCAGCAATAAATAGCACGAGCTCAGCATGGGTTTATGTAGCAGCCTCATTTCATGTGCCTTAAGAAAGGCACACATGTGAGTCCGCTGCCTCATAGTGGGCTTGTGTATTCTGCCTTATACGTGTCCTCGGAAAGTGTCATAGGAAAGGGATTGAATTAAGTGCACAAATGCCTGGCTGTCTGCGGCATATGGTTGGTCTTTGCATCTGTAAGAACATGATTCAAATTATAAAGAGTACCATTCAGTTAGGAAGCTCAGGTTTCTGGTTCCGTTAGGAGTCAAGTTGTGATCGTGGATCGAGTCAATCATATATATAAAGGGCTACCGTGTAAGCCTTTCAATCAAGCAATGAAGAATCCATAGTTCAACTAGTCGAGTCTTGTTACCGTCACAGGGATTAAGCTATGCAGAAGCTACATGAGGGCGAGTGCCGTATCCCGGTCTTCGAACTCTTACCAACCAAACCATAACACCTAAATTAGGCAGTTTCAGGGCATATTATAGTCTGGTACAGTGCTAAGTATGCCTTGAGATGATTTAATGCCCAAACCATGTTGGTCTCGTACTAGTTCCAACAGGTAACTAAAAAACATACTCCAGCTAGTGCTAGTAGCCACTAAAAGGCATACTCCAGCAAACCAATTTTATTTCATAGATTGTAGCCCTTATAGTTTGACTCTATGAAATAAAATTGGCTTGCTCAATGTAAGGTGTATAAGGTGTATTTGTTTTTTGATAAAATTCCACAATGTAAGGTGCATTTCTTTTAATTCCTCACAATTCCATCTTTAGCCCTCCAGAAAAAGGAAAGAATCTCTCCTCAGATTGCATGTATCTCTCATTATAGAGAAGAAAAAGAAAGTATCTCTCCCCAGATTGCGTGTATCTCTCTTCCTTTCAAGTCTAGATGATTTACTTACCGCTAAACATTGATTTAGCCAAGGTTAATTTCATCCTAAATTGTGTAAAATTATGTGCCTTGGTCACCGTGCCGAAAATTATACACCTTACATCAAGGAATGGAGGGAGTAGATTTTTAAGCATACCGATGAAATATCTTCTCTCATATGCCTCAGCTTCAGATTGAAAATTCGCAACCACTCATCCATATCATCTATGGTTGCACTAGCAGCATCAATACCCTGCAAAACCTACAAATCCAAGCAGTGGCCAGTCAATGGAATAAATAGTGTGACAAAAGAATCAACTCATGATTTTAACAATAAAAGTGGCATGCAGGCAGCAACGCGGTTTGATGTCATACAAAATCCATTAGCATTGCATAGAAATTTGATACGGCAAAATGAAAGATATACCTCCTCTATTAAAGGCTCACTTTCCAGCAACTGATAGACATTAGCTGCTTCCAAAGCAACAAGCTCCTGCTTCAATCTCTCGGAGAAAGCATCGGCTTCACCAATGCCCATAACATACCTGCATTATCTACATCTGTCAAATATCTGCTGACAACAAGTATGCCAGGAATGCTAGGTTGAAAACAAGCAACAGAACAGAAATCAATTAGTAGATATGCAGCTTTAAAGAGCGTAAATTAAGCTGACGAGAAAATATTGCTAAAAGAAGTAATACAGCAAGAAATAGCTAGTAATATGGCCGTTTCTTACGTGTCAAGAAGTGCCTCCATGTCCTCCTCCTCGTCCTTTGCTTGAGACACAAGATCATTTTCAACAGTAACTTTTGCCGTTACTTTCCTCTCGGTCTGAGTAGCAACAGATGTTTCTTGCCCTTCTTGGTTGTTATTCTCTTGGTTATCCAGTGTCAATGTATTTTCCTAAGAAGAGATAATTACAAAATATCAAGCCAACGGGCAATTGGAGTCACTTAATCTGTAATATAAACCTATCGGACGCTTGTAGAAAAAATTAGTCCACTTGTAGTATTTTAGTTAAGAGACATAGAGGGGGTGTGGGTACGGGGAAGGTAAAAGCAGGTCTTGGTAATGGGAGACAAAGTTTCCATATGCACCTTTGCCCAGAGAGCTAACTCCACAATATCAATTCCAACAACTTTTGGAAGATAACTAAGTATCTCCTTGCAGATGTTCAAGATACAAAAAAGTAGACGATTCCTGCAAAATAAATAAACAAACAATTGTTAAAAGTCTACTAGGTCACCACATCAATGTGATCTGCCTTAACTTTACCATCCAAACGGATTCGTGTTAGTCTGTTACATTTAGTTTTTTGCAATACATATACATAAAACTAGTTTGCTACTCCAGATCTGCTAAAGGACTGGGAAGCTTCAAAATATTGTTTCTGGTTAATCTCCCGCTTTTTAGTTAAAAGGCGCTCCAGGCATTTTCTTAAAACATGGGCCCAAGCCAAAGCAATACAACACAGCGAGAACGACATGCAAAAAATCTTTTGAAGAACTCAACATGACAATAGAAAGCAAAGCAGCCACTACATGTACAGTTAACTTTTCTTGTACATATGTTGGGCAAATACAGCGCAGAAAAGATACAAAAAGTTTTTGGGAAAAAAAAAATCAAAGGAGAGTAGACAGCATGTAAGAGAACATTATTACTCCCTCCATCCACATATATAGGGCCTAATACGTTTTTTGAGGTCACCTTTGACCATGGGTTAGCACAATAATATATGGCATGCATGTTACACAAAGCATACCATCGAATTCGTATGTGAAAGGAGTTTCTAATGATATAATTTTTGTATCATATATCTCATATACTAATAATTTTATCATTGGTCAAAGGCTACCTCGAAAAATGTATTAGGCCCTATATATATGGAGGGAGGGAGTATCATTTTCCTAAATGTGTAGACTTCAAAAAACGTGTAAAAAAAGGAAGGAAAACAGGCTAACCAAAAGTAGCTGATCTAACACCACAAAGCAGACTTTCTAGGGAACAACCTGTCATCAATGTTTCGCATGGTCCATTGTGGAGGAGCAACAGTCTGACTCCTAAGGTTATCAAACCCCTGCAGTGCAGTTTATTAAATGGTTAGAAGTGGATATAACAAATAGCTTCTTTAACTACTTCACAGAAGAAGAATGCAAGGGGAACTATACCAGAACAAATGTGCAACCACTAGGGTCACTTGAAATAACCTCAACCTTTGTAAGATGTTTCAACTTGTAAAGTTTAGCTGGCTGAAACAAAAGGATCAGGTTAAGTTTCTAATAGGAGACTGAAAAGCAGAGGAAAAGTACCACAGAACGTAGTGAAAATCCTTTATCTGATCGGTTGACGGTGCATATAAAATTCAGATAGTGGGGATGTTATGCAGACATGATGATTCATGAGGTAGACAATGATCGAAATATAGAAGTGCATATGCAGCATTAGCCAATAAAACTACACAAATCCAAACAGTTTTTTCAACTGGTTGACAACAGCATATCTACGTAGGTGAAAGCTTTAACACAATTAATGCCACTAGACAAGCCAATGTTGTAACTCCTGTTACAAACTGGAGAAGTATTAACTGGGAAGATTTTACAGTATATAGGAAACAAACCTCGAGTACTGCCCCTGATGAATATTTCAATACTCGGAGAAAAGCTTTATCTGGCTCGCCTTTTGACGAATGTTTAGCTGCATGAAGTTAATACTGTTAGCACATGCTGCAACATCTTGTATAATAGAACAGTTATTGTCTAATAGTTTCATAGCACAGAACAATTGAGCCATAATCCATTGTCATCCAAGCTACAGCAGGTAAATAAAAATATTAACCAATCTTTACCACTAAAGAAGCTACCGATGTATCTTTGTGTACATATCGTTTGGGTGGACAACAGTGACTGAAGTACAACTATAGTTGACTAGTTTTTTTTTCTTTGTGGGAAAACTTTCGATCTATTCATCTTCAATCATGACAGTACAACGTGTTGAAATATATTGCCCGCCTCTCTCCGTCAGTTCGGACTTTTGGATGAGTTGGCTGGAGCATGAATTCAATATGGTATCAGAGCCAGGAGGTCTTGAGTTCAAGACCCTGCCAGCGCAGTATTAAAACAAAAAGATTCAGCGGCCTACATCGATCCCACGTCTAAGGACTAAATAAGCCTAGACGTGAAGGTGAGTGTTGAAATATATTGCCCGCCTCTCTCCATCAGTTCGGACTTTTGGATGGGTTGGCTGGAGCATGAATTCAATGCAACGAACACCAAAAATAATAAAAATTCCATCCAGATCTATAGACCACCTAGCTACGACTACAAGTACTGAAGCGAGCCTTAGGCGCGCCGCCATTATCGACCCTCCCTCGCCAAAGCCGGGCAAAACTTGTTGTAGTACAGCTGGGAAGTCGTCGTGCTAAGGCCCCATAGGACCAACGCACCAGAACAGCAACCGCCGCCATTGAAGAGTAGCATAGATCGGAAGGATCCAACCAGAAGACACATGCACGTAGACGAACTACGACCAGATCCGAGCAAATCCACCAAGGACAGATCCGCCGGAGACACACCTCCACATGCCCACCGACAATGGTAGACGCACCACCGGGGCGGGGCCTAGGTGGGGAGAACCTTATTCCATCTTCAGGGAGCCGCCGCCGTCTCGTATTCCTGAGCAGGACACAAATCCTAACAAAACTCGAAGGAACGTCTACAAACGAAGCCCTCCTGCCGGCAAGGGTCGACCGCTCCGCCATGGCCCTAAGGCCACCAGAGACGAGGCGGACCGGCGCCGGTGACGGCGGGAGGCAGAGGAATCCTAGGCTTTTTTGGGACTCCCGAGTTTGTTATTGCTGTTGAAGTACATTGCCCGCCTCTCTTCATCAGTTTGGACTTTTGGAGCAACTGGCTGGTGCATAAATTCAATAATTGCTTTCTCTATGGCGTCTTGAAGACGAATATATCCGACTATAATTGACTGTAGTTAATCTGTTAGATTATGTTCTTCAATCAATCCAATTAATCAGTGTTGCAGCGAACCTCTCCTTGCACCAGCAATTGAGTAGGAACAAAGGGTGTAGTGCACCAAACAGAAACTGGACCAATCCAAAGAAAATTTGAGCACTCATAGTGTGCTTCAAACAAAAATGAAGAAGACATTATCCCTGGATCAGAGCCATCTAGATCATCTTCTCCCCTCAAACAGTTACATATAAGAAATTCCTGACTAGGCTATGGATTTACATATTGGAATTGACAATCCCAAAATAAAATGTTGTCAATCCAGCAAGCATAAATGTAAATTCTACTAGCAATCCTACACGCAGCCCAGCAATCTCTGCTAAAAGATCAACACATAAACTATGTGAGGAAACATATCTCGTCTCCTTGAGTTACATGCACGAATTTTCAAGGCCTGCTTGGGAACGCTCTATGTTAGCGTTCATCCATGGGAAAACTACAGATTGTTGAAAGAGACTGCATGGCTAACCTGAACTGGAGAACTCCTGGGCCGATTAAGTGCATCCACGCGGAGAAAATAAGTACTCCCTCCGTCCCATAATATAAGAGCGTTTTTGACGGAGGGAGTACCTCCTAAGATATGGCAGTCTCTCTCCAACAATGCGACACATGAAGTGCACAAGGCCAACTTGATGACAAATCAACAAATTTACTGATGCCATCCAATCCCATTCATGCATCCTAAGACCAGCGATGGCATGTACTACTCCAATGCCAGGGTCTTACACAAATTTCTTGTTTTGCTTTGTTTCGTGGCGTTATGAACTGATACACTTTATCGCGTTGTGGGTTTGGTCCCAGTATAAAACTTCTCTATTGGATTGCTTCCATGGATTGACTTAGAAGTTTTCTTGTAAATTTTCAGTTTGACCTCTCCCATTCACTTAGTTTTCATTCATGACCATTCTGTTCCTTCTTACTGCACACTGCAAATGATCGAGATTTTTGCAAGTTGAGTGCAAAACTTGCTTATTTCTGTTGCAGGGCAGGCAGCAGCCATTGTTCATGAGGGAGCACAGTGGGATGGGATCAGATGGCCTTGGATGAATTTGTGTACTGTTTAGCTCTTGAGGCTTGTGCACCTGACAGGCTGCACCCTACAATGATGGCCCTCATGAGTTGTGAATGCTCATTGTCATCACTGATCAACCGCATTAACTCCAACAAACTGCAGTTCACAAGGATATATCCAATTAGCTCCAGCACCTCGCTCGGCCAACTCTCTAGCTATAGCTCACCTGCTCCATTGCTAAGTTTTGCAAACGATCCATGTATTAGGTCTCCAGGTGTCAGTATTTGCGTTTCATTGATCTCATCTCTGCATGGTGAGAGCTCTAGCTGACAAGTTACCGTATTTATACACCCTGGATGGATCCGGCTAGTGAATTTAGGCTACTTTCAGCGTCGGCTGCAGCTCCAGCTTCCGATTTTTTTTTTTTTTCAAATTGTGCGCCCCTTGCAGCATGTAGTGATATTTCGTTTGGGCTTACAGTGCCACATGCAAGAAAGTTCACTAATTTTGGACACTCAGAGCTAACCGCGTGAAATAAGCAAAACAATGGATCTGCCGATTCGGCTAAAAACCAGCGACGTGTAGTGACCTAGTCAACCAAAGCAACCCAGCTACGAACATTAGTTGGATCCAAGCTACCGAGATCCCAACTCTCGCATGTCGAACCATAACAACGGTCTCATGGGTCATAAGTGGAGAAGAACAAGATTCGGCTGCAAACAACTTCCTGGATGAAGCAGCAATAGGAAGCGCTGACTACTATTGCTTAGAGGAGAGGGGAGAGGGGAGGAGGAGAGGGAGGGAGAAGCACTGACTGGTGAGCGCGAGGACGCGGGGCTTGGCGAGGCGGCCGAGCTTCTCGAAGATGCCGCGGCCCTTGGCGACGCGGATGGAGAAGGACACCTCCTCGCCGCGCGCGCCGGAGGCCGCCACGGCGGCCGCGCAGGCCCGGCGCAGCTCCGCGTCGTCCGCGCTGGACTTGGCCATCTCGCCGGCCCCTGGCTCCCGGCGATCTGAGGGAGGGAGGGGGGCTTGACACGGTGGTGGGGGAGGGGAGGGGAGAGGTTGGTGATGGATGGGCACCGTGCTGCTGCCTGCGCTGCGCTGGTGTCGCCTCGGAGTGATTATTGGTCAATAATCATTTTTTGGGTGTTGTTCTTTTACCGTTTACATTTTGCTTTGGACAGGAGCGGGCGAGGTGGGTCGGGATTGGGTTTGGTTTAGTTGATGACTTGGTGGGACTTGCGGTGGAACCGGGCAGCCCCGACGCTCGGTCTCCGGTCCGGCACCAGGGCTCTCGGTCGGAAGTTCCTGATAATCTGCGAACTAGCCATAATTAAGCATAACTTCCTTTTGATGTCAAAAAAAAAACTTCCTTTTTCTTTACTTTTTTCTAACACATTGTACATAAACAGACGCTCGTACATACGTACATACACTCACCCTTATTTTTTACTCCCTCCATTCCATAATGTTGAAAAGTCAAAGTTTACAAACTTTGATCAAGTTTATAGAGAAAACTATTTATACATACAATGTCCAATATACAAAATATAAAACTACATCTTATGATGAATCTAACGATATATATTAGCATTCTAGATGTATACGTTTTTCTCCACAAACTTGGCCAAAGTTTATGAGGTTTGACTTTCAAAAAAAATTATATGCACTACATTATGAAATGGAGAAAGTATTTTATTTTTTGCAAGGTATACACTCATCCAGAAAGATGAGACGAAGCACCCACTGAGGCTCCTCAGAGCTCAGGTACTTTCGGCCGTCGGATCGTTGGCTTGATGCGTTTTCGGCCGTCTAATCCCCCTCCTGAACGCCCTCGGCCATCGGATAAAAACTGAGAGCTCTAGCAATGAATAGTTTCACTCCTGGCCTGCCACCGCACGTAATTCCAGTGCCCCCCGAGGGTATTCTCATCATTTCGCTTTCTGGGGGTATAAAAGGGGCCACGCCCGTGGTGAAACCCTAGCCGCCTCACTCCCGCACTCGCGCATCGCCGCCTGCCTCCTCTCCTCCCGTGCCCGTTGACCACCCTCCCTGCACCACATCTTCTCTCCGTCGCGACTTGCCCCGGCCCCCGATTGAACCCTAGCCGCCGCTCCCCGCTGGCCATCCTCCTTGACCAGAAAGGGAGGGCGCCGCCATCGCCACCAGTCCACCATGGCGGCCTCCTCCTCGCTCCAGATTCCCGCACCAACCCACCACCCCGCCGCGGGGGCGCGTCCGCGGCGGCTGCCCTTCCACGCCGTCTCCATCCGCCCCCGCCGCTCCGCAGTCTCCTCCGTCTCCGCCACCTCCTCCCCGCAGCAGCCGCCGGCACCGGGCGACGACGACGACGCCAACAGGCCCACCGGCGTGCCCATGCCCGAGCCCTTCTCCCGCGACGCCGCTATCGCGCTGCCTCGTAAGCCAAACATCTCGCTCTCGCTTCTTGGGATGATTCATCTGCTGCTCGCTTCGTCTAACTGTTCGCGAATCCATGAATGCAGGGCCGTTGACGAGTGCGGATCTGATGGGGGAGGCCAGCGGGGAAGGCCTCAGGTTCGCTTACCAGGTCCCTTTTTTTTCTCCTCCTCTCTTCTTCTGAGATACACTGACGATAATCATGGTGATGAATGATTCTGACGACGATGCAACGCAACTCTGTCCAACCAATCTTAGGGGTGCCCGGGCGCCGCGGATCTGCAGGTCGACCCTTCTTCTCCTCCTCTCTGCTCTTCTTATGCAGATTGGCCAATGAGTGCCTTTTTTTTATGTCTTGTTCCTGGTAGAGAGTAAGACTATTATTCTCTCTGTGCACTTAATTTTGGTCGTTTCCTTGCCTTCCTTGCTTGTTTTTTACTGGTGTATAAATATGTGCATTTTCCTCCTGGTAGGGCCTAGGATTGTTGCTTTTGTTCCTTTCCTTGCTTTATTTGTTTGCTTCTATATTTTGTCCATGGTCTTAGCAGCAGCCTACTGAATCATTTTGTTTTCTTGTTTGCCTTTGTTGTGTTGCTGAGGCTACCAAACAAAGCAATGACACGCATCTGGTGCAAGACAATTATTATAGTCTGCCATGCAGCTAGGGTGGATATGTTTTCTGGAAGGTGCGGTTCATTATAAGATATGAGTTCTGTCCATGTTGCATTCATTGTCCTTCTTTTGTTTATTTACTGTCTCACATGTGTAATTTAGTGCTTACTTTGTGAGAGTGGGGATGGAAAGGAAGATGTTAGTATCAAGGGAGCCTGAAGAGCGAAGCTAGAAGCAGGTGAGCTATCCATACCAATGAGCTGAAATTTGCACATGGGGTCCTCGCCATGTTTGGCCAGAATTCAGTCCATTTTTTCATTAATGTTTTCTTTTATGGATTCACACAAGAAGTTCTTCATCTATATGAAACCTATATTTCGACAGTAGCAATTTGAGAAAGATCTTATGGGTGCAAACCTAGAGGAATATAAGCCCTGTAGGCACGTACTGCTAGAAGCATCGTCACAAGTATGATCATTTTAGTAATTTACCATGTAAATAGTACTATCCATGCTATCTCTAGCCAAACAACTTGATCAATGCACCAGGAACTCAAATTTCACATTTATTTTAGTTTAATCCCCTTACATTTTGCAGCGTGGGGAGCAGCTAAGGAGACATCAGCACTCATTATCAGAACTGGTATACCATCACTTACATATGGATTGGCATTGTATGAGTCTTTGGTGCATGTGTTTTGGCTAGTGTTAACTGCCTTTCCCCTCCCCTTCCATTAACTTTCCAGACTTATGTAAGAGATGACGGCACACAACTTGAAACCACAAAGACTTCACGTCCGTTGTACGTCGTTCGCTCGGTTGCCGTCATGGGAAAGGTACGTTCTTCTTTCCTTTCTTAGTCCTTCCAGTTTTCCTGCTCGCTGTGCACATGAGCGTGGCTCACCCTTCTTTTCGGATGAACAGGGGTTAGTTAGGGTTTGTTGTCAGGGTCCATTCCTCCTTCGGATTGGCCGTCCTTCCTCTTTCAGGTGCATATCTGGACCATCCACTCGGTTTGCTAATTTATAAATTTTTGTTTATACATGTTTGATTATCTGCTTTGATTTTTCTAGCAGTTATGCTGTGATATACAAATGTTTGATTATCTGCTTTTGAATGTATGCCTGCTTTGACCTTTGTTGTATCCTTGGAAAATGAATGATTGGTTTGTACATGTTTGATTATCAGAGCCTTGAACTGTACAGATAAATGTTTATTAGCGCTTCGGTCATGGCTGGCTGCATAAGCATGATTCAGCAAGGGATTGTGTATTTGCTCCCTGGGAATACTACCTGCTAATTTTTATTAGCACTTCGGTCATGTGATGGTTTGGACCTGGCTGAGTAGTGTTTGCCATGTATTATATTCAGTTTAGTTTTATTTATTGCATATACTTCTGATTTCAGTTTAGTTTTTATCCACTTTGTATCCTTCCGATTTATATTACATGATTGATTTAGTAAACTGTTGCATTCAGTTTGGTTTTGTTAACTGTGCATAATTCTGGGTTCTCTGAGAAGATATGTATTATGTTCCTCTTAACAACCATATCTATGATTTTATTATTACCAGACTAGGTGCAATCTCAGGTAGACTACAGATTACAAAGAGATTAAAATTTCAAACCCAAAACTTAGGTTGATTGAGCTATGGTTGTTTGCTGCATAATTTTTCTGACTGTTTACTGCCTAGACTCCAGTACGTAGAGGGTGTAATGCAAATTTTCAATTGTATAGCATTCAGACCATGGTTTCCTTTTTATTACTTTGTTAGTGCATTCAGAGTATGGTATGTGTTCGATAAACCATAAAAACCAAAAAAAAAGAGAACCTGGCTGAAACTGCTTTGTTAGTGCAAATTTTTAGAATTATCAGGGAGATGCTTATTCAAGCCTGAAACTTCTCCTGTTGCTGATTCTCCTGTTGGCACTTCCATTGAGCTATTGACCTGGTTGCTGGCATTGGTTCTCCTATTGTACTGCTTACTGTAATTTCGTTGTTGATTTGGTAGTAAAACTGATGTTTGTCTACACGAGGGACCTGGCTATATTGCCTACTACATGCATCATTCACTGGGCACCTAAAATATTGGATTGTGAGGGCTCTGTTTGTTCCTGTGGTGATTAGCCTATTGTTTCGGTTATGGAATTGCAGCAGCGAGTTAACTCTTCCCTACATTTTTTGGGTTAAGTCTTAGCCAACACATATGGGAAAGTAAGATAGTTTCATCTCGCTTTGTCTTCTTGCACCATGGTTGAGTCGCACTTTTTGTTGAGTAATCTTTCTGACCCATAGTGATTGCTCCTGTTTGTTTTATTGTATTTTTAGTCAATTAAAAAGGTTTTATCGTAGGTGTATATTATTCTGTATGGTTTTATGCGAGTTATTTCTAAAGCATCTTGATCTTATTTTAGAATCATCTGACTTGAGTCCTCTGGTCCTTGAGCTTAGCTAGCTAAAGCATATTTTATACCAGATATCAAAGTATCTACACTTGTACTAAGATATAATGTATTAAACTAGATTTTCACTCCTTTAATAGAGCTTATTTAGCATTCAGGTTTGTTTTTAGAATCGTTACTCCTATATTTTCATGCTTGATGTACTTTTTTTAAGTGTTTCTTCTAGGTACCGTCGGATCGCCTCGGCTCCCCTGTTGTCGCCGGCCCTTGCTACCGCCACCGTCTCGATGTCTACTCCACCTCCCTGTCCCCCTCGCCCCTCCTATCGAACCACGGTCTGATGCTCTCCTTTTGTCGGAGGAGTGACGGCTATGGCCCTGGAGCCTCCCCCTGCGCCTTTTGGAGACAAAGAAGTTGAGTAAGAACCCGATGGCTCTACACAGGAGTGGAAGGGGCAAAGGCCCAGGGTGAGGAGCGCCTGTTGCAGGCCCTCGATGTGGCGCTCCCCCGTCTATCCTTTGCCATGAGGGACGCGACCTGCTACTCATGCGGGTGCTCCAGGTTCACCTCTCTCTCTCTCTGTGTGTGTGTGTGTGTGTGTGTTTCTGACTGTTGCTACTTGTTTAAATTCATAGCATTTGCATGCCTGAGCTGAAGGATATAATAGATAAATAAAATGCGGCAAACACTGAATGGATATGCTTGACGTTCTCGATGGGCAGTAATTCATGCATTGGTTTTAACCAGTTGGCTAGATGTTCTTATCCCTTTGTGATGCAGATTTATTTTTATTTTACTTGATTGTGCAATTTGTGTGCCTTGCAGCATTAAAATTCACACAACTAGCATGTAGCAGAAGTAATTTATGTTGTTTGATAGAAGTAAGAAATTAGTTCTATGACACTTTCAAACATGTGGGGTGAGGTAGATATTCATCAATACATCAAATTTTTCTTTTTGTATGCTGCTGAATTTGCTCCATTCCCACTTCAGTTATAAAGTAAATGTATCATATGATTATTATTTTGATCAGACCATGCTTTCCTTGCATACCCTTTGTACATGTATGTTTGAAAGTACCTTTTGCACCCGATTCTGATTTGCATGTGCAAGCTAAAGTCCATTAAGCTAACCATTTTCTAACTTTGTGCCCAGATATGCTTGATCTCATGAGCATGTGGAATCCATTGATATGGAAAATGGTAAGATCATTGATGAACCAAATGATGATCTATCTGCTTTCACATAGTCAGTGTGGTTAACAATATGGAATTTGTTAAATGTTTGAATTGTCTGGAGGGGGCAAAGGCGCAGGGTGAGGAGCACCCGTCGCAGGCCCTTGATGCGGCGCTCCCCCGTCAGTCCTTTGCCATGAGGGACGCGACCTGCTACTCGCACCGCTACTCCAGGTTCACATCTCTCTCTCTCTCTCTCTCTCTCTCTCTCTCTCTCTCTCTCTCTCTCTCTCTCTCTCTGTGTGTGTGTGTGTGTGTGTGTATGTATGTACCGGTTTGCTCGGATACTCCATGTACTGGTTAGTTTGTTTTTATGCATATAATTACTAGACTCCTGTACAAAACACAGAGATGTATTGCACTATATGTTCTCTGATCCGTTGGGCCCAAACATGTAAAAGTGGATCTGACCATTAGATTTTAATTCAATTTCGGGTCATAGCTAGCAATATATAGTATAGTTTACTTTCTGTCGTCTTGTGGCCGCTAACTAAATCTTTTGTGTTTTCTTCTTCTTTTGCTCAGGGCCCTATGCTCCTATCGCTTCAATTAGAGTAGTGCCGGTGATTCACAAGGTAATTTCACCTCCTTTGAAAATAAAGTGCATCACTTTTGGCTCATTCATGCAAATTGTGTACTTCTACAATGGTAACATGGTATATCTTTGCTGCATGTTGTTGAGTCATTTAAAATGGATGATGTTGCTGGTACTTTAGAATATATTGGATCCAATTGATTGCTTTCATATTTCCTTTTTTCAACTCTCTAAGCATGAAATTTTGAATGTCGCAAATAAATAAAATTGGGAAGTATTATACTCCCTCCGTCCCAAAATAAGTGACTCAACTTTGTACTAACTTTGTACTAAAGTTAGTACAAAGTCGAGTCACTTATTTTGGGACGGAGGGAGTAGTAAATATAACAAAAAATAAGACCATTTTGTTGCCAACCAAAAACATTATTGATAAGCATATTAAAGAAAATACATCTAGCCCAATTTCGGTAGTACTGTTTACTAATTTTCTTGCCTCCAATTCTTGCTTCTTGTCGTTCCTGTTTAGATGCATGTTACCCTCGCTAGCAGCTCTGTTGGTTGTTGGTTCGTCGGTGATACTGAGTGTTCAGTGGCAACTTTTATACTCACATTTGATAGTCTACAGTAAACTCCCACAGACAAACTAGATCGGTTTGTTAAAACTATGCTGCATTGTTGTTTGTGAGGCAGATCTTTTTATAGGCTTTGTTGCCTATTATGCCAGTTTCTAGGTATTTGTACCGAATATGCCATCTCTAAGAACCCAGCATGTTGATGAGGCAATGTCACCAAAAAAGACTGGCAGTGTTAGGTTTTACTGAGCTTTCACCTACATGTGGATATGCATTTCATTCTTCTACATGTATCTTGTGTAAATTATTTTAGTCTATTATTTTTTATTATGGTTGTTTATGCTAAGTACTTGTGCGCAATATGCCCATCCCGGTTGATTCTATTTTTTAGCACCGCAAATGATGTCAGATGATACAGATTCTGTCATGTTATTTGCCTTGTGATGGTTGTTGATAATATTAATGCTTCCATTCTTCTGTGGATCAGGTCGATGGCACCCTTTTAAGTATCTTCATAAAAGAAACAAAAGCATGATATCTGGGGAAGGCAAGGCAAAACAGTGTGTGTTGCTTTTATATTTTAAAGAACATGTCTCAGCGCTTTGATTGAAAATGTCAAATTAAACTCGCTTCATGTAGCTAACTAATTTCTTTTGCCGGGTACATCATGGAAGGATGACCTATGTAGTTCTCTATCTAAGATGCACTGTGTACTCTTTTGCCCAATATGCTATGTAAAAATAGATTACATTAGTCAGTATTTGGATGAATGGGTTGTATCGGTGATGTAAACTTGCCTCATGTATAATTAAAGTGACTTAGTGTGGACATATAAGCCCTAATGTATTGGTCATACGGTTCTTATTCTTGTGACTCATTGTTTGGATAGTAGATGAATGATTAGTTGTGACTTTTATTTATAATGTATTGAACCTTTATCCTTTTTGGTATATCATGTTGCATTTATGAAAAAGCACTACTGGTATATACTGTGGTACTTCGGACATTTTTTTTTGTTAATTTATGGAATATAAATCATACCTTACCAGGCTTGGCTATGGATGGGGCGGGTGGGGTGCGGCAAGCCACACTTCCTATGGGAGAAACCGGGCGTTCTTAGAGCTCAGCGCATTTTGGCCATCAGATCGCTTTTCTGATGCGTCTTTGGCCGTCCGATCTCAATCCTGGATGATCTCGGCCGTCGGATCAAAACCGAAACACTGTTGCACTGAAACGTTTGTGCCACTGTTGCCGCCTCTGAATTTGGTGCCCCAGTGCTGCTATTGAAGCTATTAGATACATGGAAAACACAAGTGATAGAGAAATAAGAGACTACCACTACAACCACGTGAAAAAACTTGAAAACCAGATTAGATACCTGATGAGCTGGTTGTTTGCAGCAGATGAGACAATCAAGAAGCATGCAAGGGTGGTACTATGCAGCATATATATGAACTCTTATTCAAATCATATACAAAATGCAACAGCTGCTCGACACCTAAGAGGACAAGATGGCACAAAGGGAGTTATTAAAGCAGCACTTGCAGGCATTGACGAATTGACACAAAGACTACGCTACATTGGCATGAAGTCAGAGCAACGCCTACAGACTATGAAAGACAGTTTCTCATACCTTCAGTTGATGTCTCCTAATCATTATGCCTATGTACTTACTGAATGTGTTGTGTCGTCGTTCCTATTAGAACATGTAAAGTTTATCGACAAGACATTTGAATGGTAGCTACGGATCCGTAGTCGTATCCCCTTTATTATGTTCCTGCTCTTATTACCCCCTTTGCTATGTTTGCGCTTTTGGTATCGAACTTCACATCGTTATCTTTTGTGGTATTGTGAACACACTAAATTCGATATTACCTTATAATCTCATGCCGATATTGAACACCATTGTGTCTTGCTTCTATCACAATTGAATGTTTCTTCTTCAGTTTATTGTTATCCTGTATTAATGCATCTGCTAAACCTGGATTCCTACTAATTTACCATTACCTGCTTTATCAAAATGTTGAGACCGGCACCCTCGCGACAAGGCGCAATCCCGATCTAGTTCTTATGAACACACGCACACACCCAACCCCTATGAGCACTTCTTATTTCTCTCCTACTCACTATAAATTATGTACAATCAAACTTTAACGTATTCACAAATCATGAGCCTCTAATCATAATTGCGAATAAGTTAAAATTGGACTGTGCATAATAACAAGATTAATCATGGCTTGAGTACTATGTAATTATCCGTGCGTTGGAGCCGGGCATAGATATTACTGCATTATATCACTTTAATGTGAATGTTATGAAACATATACTTTTAGGATCCACATTCACATGACATATGTAACACCCCCTTGCAATAAGCACGGTGACACTCTGCTAATAATGCCAAGTCACTTTCATTTGCAGTGCTTAGTCACTTTGGTTTAAGATTCAATTCAAATCCTTCTCCTAAAATCAACTCAAATTCAAAAGTGCAAAATAAAGTTGCTCAAATCCTGTTGGAAGAATGCTCACCTTTTAGCAAATAATCTAAAACTATTTGCTATTAAGGAACACAACATCACTTGTGTGTAAGATGAGCATTAGCAAATATAACAGCACCAATTCAGCATTTTTAAATGCTATCTTAATTATGAAAAATTCAAATAAAATCATTTGGCCTCCTAACTTTTCATGGCAGTGCAAATTATTGTATTGCATTTATGTGGCTAAGTCACATATTTTACAAAAGTCAAAGGGACTTAACAATAAAATGTAACAGAAAAGAATAAAAGAAAACAGAAAAATAAAAAGAAAAGAGGCACTGTGCACTGGGCCTAAGTGCACAGTGCCCCGAAACCGGCCCAACAGGCCCATCTCCTTCTCTCTCCCTCGCGTTGTCGCCTCCTCCATGGCTGCGCCGGCGCGCACTGGCGAGCTGCCGATAGCGCAGCGCCCACCGATGCTACAGGAGAGGCCGAGGGGATAAGGGAGCCTCGTCCATCCCCCCTGGCCTCCCCATTCATTCCCTCTTCCTCTCCGTTGCTCTCCCTCTCGTTCCCCATTGTCACCGAACGCCACCACCGCCGTGCCTCCGTCGATCTCGTGGCCACGGCCACCATCTCGCTCCGCCGTCTTGTCGAGGAGCTCCGCCATCGTCTTCTCCATCGACCGATGGCCTCAGCTGGAGTTAGGGAGCACCGAAGTGCTGGATCCCCCTCGTCCACATCTCCGGCTGCCGCCGATCGTCTCCGGCGCCGGCCTCTGCTGCTACTAAACTATCACGGTCCTGTGTGCGTGCCGCTCGGTGAGCTCCTCCGCTTCCTGCTCCTCCTTGTTAACCCCCTTTGCGCGCCGTAGCTAGCTCACCGTCGAGCCCGAGCTCTGGCCGCCGCGGTGCACTTTGCCGCCGTGGCCACAGTCGCCGCCGTGCTCGTCCGAGCCCAGCATCGAGCTCCTGGTGCTCCCAGGAGCCCAACAAGCCCGCGCCCGAGCCTCCACGTACTCCCTAGCGTTGATCCCGTCGAGGTCCCGTACGCGCGACCGCCGTAGCTCGTCGCCGGCCCCATTTTCGGTGACCATCTGGTCCGGCGCCGCCACCAATCGACGCGGCGTGCGAAGCCCGTTCGAACGCACCCACGCACGCCCGAAACCGAGCCCCGTAGCGCGATTCCGGCCAACTCCGGTGAGGCGCCGCCGTTATTTTGGTCGCCGGAGCAACTCCGGCGCCGGCCGCCGACGTGGCTGGACGAGGCCACCCCCTGGGTCACTGGCAAGTGGGCCCAGGGGCCCCGGTTGACCAGTTGACCTGGTCAACTGTGGTGACGAGGCAGCCCCAGCCACTGACATGTGGGCCCCCTGCGCTTAATTAAGCTAATTAGAAAATTAGTTAATCTTGTTATCTAACTGAGTCACTGACAGGCTGGGCCCACCCCCTAATTAACCCTGTTAGTTAATTTAATCCATTATTAGTGATAACAGAGGCTGACATGTGGGTCCCACTAGACCCACACGTCAGGTTTGACCTGGTCAGCCGACCTGTTGACTGCTGACATCATCTTTGCATCATGCTGACATCATAAAACCTTTTCAGAGATTTCTGTTAATAAAAATAAATCCAGAAAATACTTAAAACTTTAGAAAATCATAGAAAATAATCCGTAACTCAGATCAAAAAACTTTATACATGAAAGTTGATCAGAACGACGAGACGAATCTGATCGTGTCGTCTGTTTCCATGTCGGAACCCCCTACGTAGGAGAACCCATAACTTTTCGTCCGTTTCCGGTAGATGAATAGTGCATATACACCGGTTAATAAATCCAACTTAAATCCAAAAATAACTAAAATGACTTAGACATATCTTTAGGCAACCCTGCACTGCATCCTAGGCATAGCATGCTCTGTGTTGCATTATTTGCCGTGTATTTATTTGTTTCCTCCCCCTCTTCCCTCTCGATAGACCCCGACGTCGACGTAGCTCCCGAGACCGACGCAGCTCCGGAGTACGACTACGTCCCTGACAACTAGACCCTTGCCGCAGAGCTTCCAGGCAAGCACCCTCCTTTTGAGCATTCCGATATCGCCTATTCTTCTCTCTCGTATGCTTGCATTAGAAGTTGCTGTTGCTACTGTTATCCTATTTCTGCTGCATACCCTGTTTATTGTAACCTGCTATTGTTACCTACCTGCTTATCCTAAACTGTTTAGTATAGGTTGGGTAGAGACCCATCAGAGACCCCACTTTGTCCCGATTGCCCCGCTGGATTATCAGAAGACCCGATCAACGGGATCGAAGACCAGGCCCCGGCCCCGCATATCACCTTCCCCTTAGTTGCTCGACACTACTGGGTTACTATCGAGTGCCGAGGGTGATACCTCGTCAGCACTGCTGATGATAACCTTGTAGGGTAGTTAATCGGTCATGGTCAGCGAGGGTGATTCCTCCTACACCACCCCCGATAACAACGTCGTCGTGCAACTTCTCAAGTGTGGACCTCGAGGGTGATTCCTCCTTCGTTCACCTTGACGATAGCATCAGGTGGAATTCCATCGAGGGTGATTCCTCAGGGTTCCCCTTGGTGTTAGACTCACGGTTACTATGGTTACTATGACTTTACACTGAACCATGTTACTAAAGACGGGTCGGCCCTGAGGGGTACCCGTGCGAGCTTAGTTGCGAGTGATGTGGAGACGGGTTGACCTGGAGGGTGCCCGCGAGATAATTACGAGGCATGGCCGGGCATTCTTAGCCCTTGCCGCAAGTCCTCGAGACGGGGCGACGGGGTCACATCGATCGTGAGTCTCTGCTCATTATCGCGCGCTCCTAATCCACTAACGGTTTGGATATTTGATCCGAGGGGCCTCTGGCCTGATAGCACTAACCATCACGTGGGCATAGTATGGGCGTTCTGCGTCGTATACTTCAGCCGGAGCTTAATAGACGTCATGCGACTGAGCGGCACGCGCCGAATTGGACTAGTTAAGTCTGCGCTTGTATTAAGGGGGTTAGGTCTGCTTTCGGCCGCGTTCGCAACGTGCAGGAGTTCCCGGGGCGATGGCCCAAGACCCCTGGGGGCATAGGTTTAGTCCGGCGTGCTGACCTCTCTATTAAGTATTCGGTCGGGTTGTGGCGTATCGTTTGGCCGAGGCCGGGCATGACCCAGTAAAGTGTGTCCGGCCAGAGTTAAGCGAGCGTGGTGGGTAAGTTGGTGCACCCCTGCAGGGAAGAACTAATCTATCGATAGCCTGTCCTACGGTAATGGACACTCGGAGTTGTATCCCGATCGGTACAACTAGAACTGGACACTTGAGATGAGAACTGGATAGTATGGCTCTGGGATTGCTTTCTCGCAGGGAGTCGAGAAAGGATCTCTGGGCGAGGTTGATGACACCACTACTATTACTTTACATTATGCTAATCTGCACTCTTCTAATGCTGCAAGACCGTTGAAGATGGTGAACATGCTAGTCTTCAATAGGACTAGGCTTTCCCCTCTATTCTGGCATTTCTGTAGCCCAGTCCACATATACAGCCTTCATTTGAAAATGTTGCGTATGTAGTGTAGATCCTTGCTTGCTGAGTACTTCGGATGAGTACTCACGGTTGCTTTGCTTTCTTTTTCTCCCCATATCTATTTGATGCAATCAGATGATGGAGCCCCTGAGGCAGCTGCCCCCGCCGACGGTTACTACTACTACCCTTTCGGCGATTACTACTACGTGGAGACGTCTGACGACCAGGAGTAGGATCGGAGGATCCCAGGCAGGAGGCCTGCGCCTTTCGATCGTAGTGTTTTATTTTGCCCCACCTTTCTAAAGGCTTATCTGTGTTTTCTTTTATATCTATACTCAGATATCTGATGCTTCCGCTGACGCTTGTATGCCATCGAGCTATGTATTCGAGCCCTCGAGGCCCTGGCTTGTAATATAAAGCTTGTATGACTTTATTTATGTTTTTAGAGTTGTGTTGTGATATCTTCAAGTGAGTCCTTAGGCTTGATCGCGTGCATTTGCGTGTATGGTTAGTGCACGATTAAGCCGGGGTCGTCACAGGTTGGTATCAGAGCCGACTGCCTCTAGGAATTCCCCTTTCCAACTCCTTGGCCGAAGTTGAGTCTAGAGGTCCAAAACTGTTTTACTAACTTGGCTGTGTGGCTTACGGGCCCACGTCACCAACTGGGTGGTATTAGGATCTTTTTATTCCTCGTCTATACTCTGGGACTCTGATCTCTCGTCTATTCGGGTTAAAATTTTACTAACTCAAACATTAGGTTCTCGTGATCACATCCACCCGGAGTTCTGAAATTACCCCCCTTGCTTCAAGATTATGGGCCAGGTTCTGCTTACAGGATCCTTTTATCGAGGGCACCCTGTGTTGTCACTTGCAGAATCCTCGCTCCGTCAGTTTTCTCTGACGTGATGTAGCCTTTGCTATATCTCGTTGTGTACTTCCTTTACCGCGAGCCTGCGTGCCGCCTAGCATGTCCAGATTCTGAAATTGCGCCGTTATGCTGTCCGATTGTAACCGACTGTGTATGGACCTGTATGTCTTAATTGACTACTGTTAAGCATCTATTACACTACTTAATTATCGTCGTGTTACATCATGTTTGTCATTAAACTCCTGCAATAGCTATTGCTAAACTACCCCTGTTGAATTGAGCAGGATGGCTGATAACAATCCACCACCGCCGCCACCGCGTGACTATATGGCAGCTATGATGCAACAATTCGAACTCAACCGATAGTTTATGACTGGGATTATGGATCAGTTCCCTCGTCCCAATGCCAACCAGCAGCCCCCTTCAATTACACTGCCAGAGTTTGTGCATCTCAACCCATCGATATTCCGCAACACTGTTAACCCGCTGGATGCCGATGATTGGCTGCGTGACATCTTCTATGAGATGGAATCCGCTGACGTTACCCCTGTGAGCTATGTCACTTTCGCGACTTACTTCCTGAAGGGACCCGCAGCACAATGGTGGGCAACTCACAGACAGACTCTGCCTCCGAATACTGTTGTCACCTGGGCGGAATTCAAGTCTGCTTTCCGTGCCCGGTATATTCCGCAAGGAGTTATAGATCGGAAGAAGGCTGAGTTCCGTAGCCTCGTTCAAGGCAACAAGACTGTGGAAGTTTACCAGCGACAGTTCCTTGACTTGTCTCGCTATGCTGAGGAAGACATCCCCACTGATGCTCGTAGATAGGAGAAGTTCCGTGATGGGTTACACCATGACATTCAATTAGCTCTGCTCGTCCAAGATTATCCTGACTTCGCCACCTTGGTGAATAAGGCCATCATGGTCGAGACTGGTCTGAAGAAGCACAAGGAAGTGACCAGACGCACCCGTGAAGCGGGCTCATCTTCGGGTTCGTCTTCTCAGAAGCGCCGCATCTGGATTCCTCACAGCATGTACCGTCCAACAGCTCCAATGTACAGGCCTGCGTATGTTGCACCTCGCCTGCCTCCTCCACCACTGAGGCAGCCTCTTCAAGCTGTACCACCTCGAGCTCCTGCACCACGTCCAGACAGTGGACTCTGCTTCAAGTGTGGCCAGCCAGGTCACCGTGCCAGAGACTGTTCACAGAGTCAGAATCAGCTAGCACTTCCCCCTGCCGGCCGTGGAATTGGTCGTGGAATTAATCAGCCTCGCTACAACAATATCAGGCCTTCTTATGGTCGTGGTCAGGCCTATCATGTCAACATGAGTGAAGACCCAGACCAACCAGCTACTGTGATGGGTACACTTCCTGTTAACTCAGCACCAGCTTCTATTTTATTTGATTCAGGAGCATCGCATTCTTTCATGTCTGAAGAATTCGCATTCATGCATGGCATAAAATATGATAAGTTGCACCATCTGTTAGTGGTAAGCACTCCCGCGGGTCAGTGCCAAGCTTCCCTTTTCAGCCCCGAAGTCACTATTGAGATAGAAGGGTTGAAGTTTCAGGCATTTCCCATTATTCTGAAATCTTCCAAGATTGATCTTATTCTGGGAATGGATTGGTTGAAGGCTCACTACGCCTCAATCAATTGCGCCACCAAAGTTGTACACCTCCTATATCCATCAGATGAGATAGTGAATTATCATGCTCATATCACTCAGAACGCCGAGGCTCAGATTTATGCCTTGAATGCGTTAAACGCTTCTCCGCTTGAGGGGATCGAAAACATTCCTGTCGTCTGTGACTTCCAGGATGTTTTTCCAGAAGAACTTCCAGGAATACTCCCTGCTAGAGCTGTCGAGTTTGTCATCGACTTGAAGCCTGGCACAACTCCTATTGCGAAGCGTCCCTATAAGATGCCTCCGCATCACCTTCTCGAGCTTAAGGAAGAAATTGACAAGTCACTTAAGAAGGGTTTCATTCGCCCAAGTTCCTCTGTCTGGGGAGCACCTTCTCTCTTTGTCAAGAAGAAAGATGGTACGAATAGGTTGGTTCAAGATTACCGTCCTATTAACCAGGCAACCATTCAGAATAAATATCCGCTTCCTCGGATCAATGATTTGTATGATCAGCTTGCTGGATCATCAGTGTTTTCTAAACTCCACTTGAGGTTGGGTTATCATCAGATCCATGTCCGCGAAGAGGATATTCCCAAGACTGCATTTGTTACACGATATGGCTCCTATGAGTACACCGTCATGTCATTTGGCCTAACAAATGCTCCAGCTACGTTCTCCCGATTGATGAATTATATATTCATGGATTACCTCGACAAGTTCGTCGTGGTATATCTGGATGATATTCTGGTATATTCGAAGAATAAGGAAGAACATGCTGAACATCTTCGTCTTGTTCTGGAAAGACTTTGAGAACACAAGTTGTATGTCAAGTACTCTAAATGTGAATTCTGGCTTTCTGAAGTAACCTACCTTGGACATGTGATTTCCAAGGATGGTATCGCCGATAACCCGGAGCGTGTTCAGGCTATTCTTGACTGGACTCCTCCGAAGAACGCCAAGCAAGTGAGAAGTTTTCTCAGCCTTGCAAGTTATTGCCGCCGATTCGTCGAGAACTTTTCTAAGATTGCCAAGCCCCTGACTAATCTGCTTCACAAAGGCGTTAAGTTTGAGTGGACCAACAAATGTCAGGAGAGTTTCCAGACCCTCAAGGACAAGCTAACCTCTGCTCCAGTGCTTGCCCCTCCAGATTCCCGCAAAGACTTTGTGATTTTCTGCGACGCCTCTCGTCAAGGATTAGGCTGTGTCCTAATGCAAGAACGAAGAGTAATTGCGTATGCCTCGTGACAATTGCGTCCACATGAAGAAAACTATCCAGTGCATGATCTCGAACTTGCTGCTGTGATCTATGCATTGAAGCAGTGGCGACACTACCTTCTCGGTAATCGGTGTGAGATTTATACCGATCATCAGAGTCTGAAGTATTTGTTTACTCAACCGGATCTTAATCTCCGTCAACAGCGATGGTTGGAAACAATTACGGACTATGACTATGGTATATCTTATACCCCTTGCAAGGCTAATGTGATGGCTGATGCCTTGAGCCGCAAGTCCTATTTGCAACAACCTCATGGTTAGGCGAGCTCAGCCTCATCTTTATGAAGAACCGCGCAAGCTGAATCTGCGTATTGTTCCCCAGGGTTCTCTTAATAACCTTGTGGTACAGCCAGATCTTGAGAAGGCTGTTAAGAGTGCGCAAGCTAAAGATGCTGAAATTGATCTGATGAAGAAAGAACTTCACCTTGAGAAGTACAGGGATTTCTCTGTTGCTAAAGATGGAACCTTGTATTTCAGAGACCATATTATGGTACCTCATTTCGAGCTTATGACTGACAAGGTCATGAAGGAGGCTCATGATACACCACTGTCTATTCATCCGGGTAGTACCAAGATGTATCGTGATCTCCGTCAGAGGTACTGGTGGTCTAGAATGAAGCAGGACATTGCTCGATACGTTGCTGAATGTGACGTTTGCCATCGCGTGAAAGCAGAACATCAGAATCCTGTTGGGATTCTACAACCGCTCCCTATTCCTTTGTGGAAATGGGATAAGGTTCAAATGGATTTCATTACTGGCCTTCCCAAGTCACAGAAGGGTCACGATGCTATTCTTGTCATCGTCGATCAACTCTCCAAAGTTGCACACTTTCTGCCTGTCAAGGAGACCATCACTGCTAGTCAGTTAGCAGAGCTGTATATCTCCAGAATTGTTTCACTCCACGGTATTCCGAAGGAGATCAGTTCGGACCGTGGCGGTCTTTTCACCTCCAAGTTCTGGGAAAGTTTCCAAGAAGCTATGGGAACTCACATTACCTGGAGTTCAGCTTATCATCCACAATCCCAAGGCCAATTTGAGCGAGTTAATCAAGTGCTTGAAGATATGCTTCGGGCTTGTGTTATATCGTTCGGTAAAAAGTGGGAAGAATCTCTCCCGTTTGCCGAATTCTCTTATAACAACAGTTATCAAGCCAGCTTGAAAATGGCCCCCTTCGAAGTACTTTATGGACGTAAGTGTCGAACCCCTCTGAACTGGTCAGAAACTGGGGAACGACCGCTCGTGGGACCGGATATTATTCAACACGCTGAAGAGCAAGTCCGTATTGTCCGAGAAAATCTCAAGGCGGCTCAGGACCGCCAGAAGAGCAACTACGATCGCAAACGATGGGGCTTGACCTATCAACCAGGTTATCAAGCTTATCTTCGTGTCACTCCTATGAAGGCCACCCGTCGTTTCGGAATCAAGGGCAAGCTAGCTCCACGCTACATCGGCCCCTTTCGCATTGTTGCCAGACATGGACAGGTGGCATATAAATTGGAGTTGCGACCATAATTTTCTCATATCCACGACGTCTTCCATGTGTCGCAACTTCGTAAATGCTTCAAGGAATCTCCACACCGCGCAGTGGATCACGAGATGCTTGAATTGCAAGATGATCTTTCTTATAAGGAGCATCCGATCCGCATTCTCAATGAAGCTGAACGTCGAACCCGTTAGAAGACAACCAAGTTCCGGAAAGTGCAGTGGTCGAATCACACTGAAGATGAAGCCACTTGGGAACGCGAGGATCATCTTCGGGAAGAATATCCCGACCTCTTTCCATCTACCTCCTAAATTCTCGGGACGAGAATTTCTT